>JAPYZC010011626.1:0-10376 GCA_030522665.1 Ichneumoninae sp. A BG-2022a
CATTCTTCGGACACTATATCGTCGGTGTTTTAACAGAATTCAACAATAGAAAATAATTTAGGCTTAAACCTTGTGTAACTTTTTTTCTGTGCATCATATGTTTGCAGTTATGATTACAAGTGTCATAATGGATTTTCAATCATTCAATTCGGAATAAATCAGATCTGCATGGAGTGTCCGAAGATTGGGACGTGTCCGAACATCGGTACCGTTACCTTACTCATGCGCAGTATTTTTCTTGCACATCACTTCACAGGAAGGGAAAACAGGATTTTACATGCATGGGTTAGGAAAAAAATACTAGTAACACTGTCAACGAACCGATCGAATTGCACCACGAACGGAATACTCTTCAATGAATTGCGATGCTCAAAACGATAAAGACTCGTTCTATCAGAATTGGGCACAGTTTCGTAAAAGCAACAGCACGACGTCGTTCGATATTCGTGTACGTTTCCAAGAAGCGATGAGGGAATCGCCTGACTACGCGGGCAAAATGGCAGTCCTTATGTTATCGAATAGGCGTGTTGATCGATGTCTCTTGTTACCCGTGTAAATCACTGTCGAGAGGGCAGCGATCGCAGCGCCCCGCAGCGACCGGTTGAACTTCGTCACCGGAAGTCAGCTGCTCGCTGCTAATGGCGTCCAAAGTGACGGGTTTGCACGTACGCTTTCGGTCATCTGACAAATTGTCGAACGAAAAGGAATAATACGATGTCCTGCGTGTCGTCAATCCAGTGCCACGCGTTATTTGTCGTGCGTGAGCCGGTGCTTCGATACGAAATCCGACGAATCTTACCGAAGTGAGCGAAAAATGACGGCGGAAAAGCAGAGAATCGGGAATGAATCGGGAGCTCGTAGGAGTGCAAAGATCGACGAGTGAGTAGCAAGTAAACTTCACGTTCATTCGTACAATTGATTCATCATCGTATTAATTCATCTCTACACATCGATTGCCTCGTAGTTAATGATTAAGACAGTTAAGTGTTATTCTTCGCGCCCTAGCTCGCGATACATCATCAAGGGCAAAACAAGTTCAGTGCGTCCGCACATGACGATATTGTGACGACACGGCGTTTTAACACCAGAACCTGCTTGCACAATTCCAGATTACCGTGAAGCTTCTCGTCAAAATAGTGGAGCTCCACGACAAGCTGGAACTGTGCAAGCAGCTTTTGGTAAAAAAAAATGCCGTTCCGTCACAATATCGTCACATGCGGACGTACATGTCCGTATTGTGCCAGCACGACGTCCGTTCTCATGCCATCACAGAGTCGATCCCGTGCCGTCAGTTGTCTATCTGGGTTAGGAGTCTATCATTGGTTAGCCAATGAACTAAACATCCCAATGGGATATAAATATACCCATGGTTCTATAAATACTTTGTGTTGTTTCGGACACATTTCTTAAACGGCCACTGATACGAACATCCACTTCACCACCTATAAGAAACATATTTTTAATAAAAAAAACAATCCTAGGGCGATTATTATCGTCGTCTCTACAAAGATGGCAGCATTACGAGTAGACGCAAATCACTCTCTAGCCCCAATTTGACTATAAACAAACATGTTTTCCATAATGTAACGACGCCGATTTGGTTTTGCGTTGGATATTAATAATCCAACGCATTATTAATATCCATTATTGGTTTATCGTTTATAATTTATTGGTTACATTATTGGTTTATTATTGGTTATTGGTATATCGTTATTAATAATCATTAATAACGATAAACGTTAATTATCCCGATTACGGAAAGTCACACACCCGTTCGCTTTGAAGGTCACGTCCGGACTCGCCCTTTCTTCTATTGTCAAACCTATTCGTTACGATATTTATTCTTTTCCTTGAAAATTGCCCGACGAGATGCAAGGTACATTTCCGTTATCTCTCACACCGCTTCGGCGACCGAACAACGAGATCGTCGCTGTAGGTGCATCTTGCAAACTTGCAAATCTTGCAAAGACCGGACACCCATGGTTCTATAAATACTTTGTGTTGTTTCGGACACAGTTCTTAAACGGTCACTGATACCAACATCCACTTCACCACCAATAAGTAACATATTTTCAATAAAAAACCAATAATCCTAGGGCGACTATAATCGTCGTCTCTACAAAGATGGCATCATTACGAGTAGACGCAAATCACTCTCTACCCCCAATTTGACTGCAACAAACATTTTTTCCATATTCCCTGATAGACAAACGGCACGAAACGCAGCACCTGACACAATAATTACGGCATGTGCAGCACGTGCAGTAATTATTGTGTCATGTGCTGCGTTTCGTGCTGTTTTGTCTATCAGGGTTGTAACAACCAAGCGAATGAATAACGCGCCTATTTGGTTTTGCGTTGGATATTGATAATCCAGCGCATTATCAATACCCATTATTGGTTTATCGTTTATCATTTATTATTGGTTATTGGTTTATCGTTATTAATAATCATTAATAACGATAAACGTTAATTATCCCGATCACGCAAAGTCACACACCCGTTCGCTTTGAAGGTCACGTCCGGACTCGCCCTTCCTTCTATTGTCAAACCTATTCGTTACGATATTTATTCTTTCCCTTGAAAATTGCCCGACGAGATGCAAGGTACATTTCCGTTGTCTCCGACACCGCATCGACGACCGAACAACGAGATCGTCGCTGTAGGTGCGTCTTGCAAAGAGTCCCAAGCTCCGCCGACCCCAGCCACACTCGCACACAAAGATACCTCGCGCTCACGCACAGTCTCACGGGTGTATCAGCGTGTATCGACGTGTCGGTCGAGCCCGTCGTGCGGGCCGAGCGAGCGGGGTCTCGTTACTCAGAAAGGAAGAGGAGGGCATCCCGCTCGCATCCGAGTCTCGCGGGAGCGCCTTGGCTCGCTTAATGCCAGTAATCAGGCCTGTAAAGCAGTAATGTTTATACTGCAGTCCGAACGGGCGTCCATATGCATATGCATACACTCGCGCGTATCGTACGCTTCCCCGAGTAACGTCGACGTGGTTATACGCGACCAGCGCCGATGTGTTTACGCCGCGCTGCGGCGCGCCGCTCCATGCCGACCGCTCGCTCTCGAAGGTTCCGTTCTCGTTGCGCGGGGGGCGCGCGCGTATACTTACAGGCGGGCTGGCCGCGCGTAGGCGGTTCTAGCTCATGTGACGTTCACTGCACAAACGCTCATGATTTGCGTAGACTCTCGGCTATGCAATGATCTTACGGGCGCATGCGCGTGTGTGCGCGCGTTGGAACATCTTTTTTTTCTCCACCGCTGAGGACGCGGAGGAGGGAACGGATTAAATTTTAGACCGCGATATCCGGGAGCAAGTTTTTATTTTTTTTCTTTTTATTATTGTTATTATTATTTTTTTTTCTTTCTTTTCAGCGTGGAGTCGGAAAAGTTCCCGCACTCGTGTCATCGAAAAATTTCTCATGACACTGGGACTCTCGTCGGTTGAGGCGAATTTCTAAACGCAGAGCTGGAGGCGATCATTACGAATGGCATGCGGACTACTGTTTCTCTACGCACGCTCGTCGCTGCACTCGAACAATGGGGTATGTAAAAAAATGTGAGGAGAAGAACAAAATGGGAAGCGGAGGCTGAAATGATGGAGCAGCGATTCTTTTTCTGTACGGTCGCTTAATGGGTATGACTTGGACGGAAATTCTTGGGGAATTGACGGTGCTTATGGGAAAGGCGTATGGGGGACTCGAACGAGCGTGGAACGGAACGGCACACGCTCGTTTCGGAGATTTTGTGTATGCATAAATACTTTGGTGTCGACGATCGTTAAAGGTAAAGAAAAAATATATAACGGATGGAAAAGATAGGAGAATTTTTTTTTACGGAGGGGAAAGTTGGAAGTATGAAAATTAATAATCAATTAGTAGATTCTTAGTGAAATCATAAAGTTAATTAATGTTCATGGATATTAGTAAAATTATTATTCGTAGGATTTTCATAAATATAAATATATTAATTACTGGGGCGTGAAAAAAAGTGTTTCGTAATATTTATTTTTTTTTTAATGTCGTTTCATATCGGTGAACATTTGTGGAGAAAACGTAATAAAGAAATATTTTGCAGTTGCCCGAAGTTTGGTACCGAGTTGAGAATCGTGAGATCGACGATCGTTGGCTGCACAGAATAAATATATACTGTGGGAAAAAGATTGGTTTTTTTTTATACAGGAGAAAGGTAACAAAAAATGAATAATCAATTAGTAGATACTTAATAAAATCATAAAATGAATCGAATTCGAGTTATCGTCAAACTTTGGGAAAAAATGTAAAAATCACAAATAATGCAATTGAAAAATGCATAACAATTAAAGCTCACGGATTTGGAGTAATATAGCAGTTAAGGTTAGAAATTATTTTTCACCTGATTTTCATATATGACTATAAAAATTACCGAGTAAAAAAAAACTTTTACATATATATATATATATATTTATTTCCGTAATTTCGTATCGATGAATATTTCTGTTGAAAAAATAATAACGATATTATCCACGTGATTAAGTATGATTGCGAATGTTTGACGTAGTAAATGCAGAGAATAAATAGCAGTTTTTATGGCTTTATCCTGGGTGCACTGCTCGTCGAAAGGCCACACGATTCGCGTGACTATTAATACATATCGCAATGAAGATACACGAGCTATGATGCTTTTTTTCTCACATAAATCGCACGTGTCATGTGTCAGTAATGAGTCGATCCATTTGATAGATACGTCATAGGGATTATCATATGGACGCAGGATATTGTTACTTCGACAGTTCACAGTGTTGCAATGCATCTGCTGTACTATATATTTTAATCGGACCACAAGTGAAGAATTGTGCTGTTTACAAATAATTTTTATTTCACTCGGTACGTAAAGTGCAGTTTTACGCACGCTTCGCGCGCGTAAAACTCCTCTTTCGCACCTTGTGAAATAAAATTTCGTACGATACTCGCACTCGCCTTTGGCTCGTGCTGCAAACTCACACTCGTCAGAAAAAGTTTTGTCGCACTAGTATCGTAATGTACTATTTTTTAACTTCCCCAGTTCACGGTGTTATAATGCATCTGCTGCAACGTATGTTTTCATCGAGCACAATTGAAGAATTATGCTCCGATTGTCGTCATATATATTTTAATTGAAGCACAAGTACACAATTGTCCTGATTATAATTTGTTTTTTTTACTTCGACAGTCCACGTTGTTACAATGCATCTGTTGCAATATATATTTTTATATGAGCAAAAATCAAGAATTGTGCTGTTTCCATTTTTTTTTACTACGATAGTCCACGGTATTACAATGCATCTGCTGTAATATATATTTTTATCGGAGCACAAATCAAGAATTGTGCTATTGACAATTTTTTTTTTTCGCCAGTTCACGGTGTTAAATGCATTTGTCGTAATATATATTTTAATCGCTCAAGCCCTAAAACTAGATGAGTAAATAACTTTTCCTTTATAAATTTTGAACAATTCTAAAACCTACTTCATGGTGTGAATGCGCCATCGTTGATTATTTTTACTACCGAAGAAAAAAAATTATTGCTTTGAACGTACCGAGTACTTCCCATTTTACAACCCTCCCAATTTTTTTTCACCGTATTAAACTATCCCAACAAATATTTGCATCCAAATAATTCGGCGTTATTCAGTAAAATCAAACTGATACATTCGTAGTCTATAAAACCTTTTCTCCTGCAAGTTTACTATCGCGATATCTTAAACAATATTCCAGAAGCGCTGTATAAAAAATTGCATAAACACAACAAACCAAAACTCCCTACAAAAAAAAAAAAAAAAAAAAAACTTTCCCTTACGCTCAACAGCAGAAGTTCGTGTCCTCCCCCTGCAACTTGTATCAAAACTAATACCAGTATTCGTATGAAAAAATATCGCCGCAAATGCGATGCGTAACTGCAAAAGTTTGCACACACGCTGCATAATTTACGAGCCATATATCTACGTGCATAACATACATCTATATATGTATAACGCACAGAAGCGCAAGTTTCGCTGTATCGCAAGTTGGGCTCTTCGGCATCGGGACTTTCCCACAGAATCGACATGTAGCCGAGGCCCCGTGCGCATATAAACTCGGTAGCGCGCGATACTCGAGTTTTTCCCATAAGCATTAAGGGGGTACGTTCGAGAAGCGACCGACAACGTGAGAGAGGATAGCACCGGGTTAAGAAGCCGAGTTGCGGGCGATGGCGGTGGAGAAAGAAATAGAGAGGCGAGTGACGGTATCGCGGAGGCGGGAATCGCGGTAAAGGGAGGCGGAGGGGGGTGGGGCGGGGGGAGGGGGGGGGGGGTAATGCGCGATTCCGCGCACATCAATTAAGCTTCCGCGTTCAACGTTGCTCTAATAAGTGGGCTCTCGCCGTGGAACTCGCAATTTTCCGGAAACCCACGCGAAATAACGCGGCGCATTTGCCTTGCGCATGCGCGGGGGAGCGAAGGTGCGTTACGTCCTCTCGGCCGTTGTACGCGGTACGGTATACATATATATATATGTACATGTGTGTGTGTATGTATCTATATATATATATATTGCACGCGTAACTTATCGTACGTTTATATACACGATAAGCCGCGCGTGTAGTATTTTTCCCAACGCATGTAAAACGACGAGGCAGATCCATCAACGGGTACAGCCATTTTGTTTCTTAGCCGGACAAACTATACGTGCGCGTTGATAAACACGTTGCACAGAGCGCGTAACCGCTAAGCCGGCAATTTCTTATAGCCCGACGGTGCACGCCCCATATTTTCAATGCTTTGGCATTTATTAGCCGCAACATTGTATTACACGAGGGAAAGATTTCTAAATAAAGGGGAGGGGGCGGTCGGTTGATCATAGAGAAGATGACTGGTAACGGTCGCGACTGAACTTCAATTATAGGGCGAATGGAAATAATGTAGGAAGTCGTTACGCGCGGATATGCATATACATGTATATGTGTATATGTGCATATGTGTATATGTGTATATGTGTATATGTGTATATGTGCATGTGTGTATATGTGTATATGTGTATATGTGTATATGTGTATATGTGTATATGTGTATATGTGTATATGTGTATATGTGTATATGTGTATATGTGTATGTGTATTGATCGATGGGTACGTGGATCGCGGGACCGGAGAGGACCGCGTAACTCGGGCCGTTTACATCGTTCGGATGATACTATACTATCTCGTACATTTGCAACATTTCCTGAAAACACGGACGACGCTGCGGATCCTCTGAGAACCGACAATTTCTTTTGCCATCCGATCGTCGTACACCGTAAACTACGTACTCGTTCGTGCCCGACAAGACCGCGCGATCCGGTCTACATCGTGCTCGCTACATTGTAACATTTCCTCGAATTTCATCCACGACTGTGGTCGGTATCATTATTTCTAATTCTCGGGGAAATAATTGCTCGTCGGGTAGGGAATTTTGCAACATTGTACACGACACGACAGGGGTGGGGATAAATATATGTATTGATGGATCGATCGCACAAGGGCGGATGAGCTGCGTGTGAGCATGGCGTATATGTCCTTCTGGCGTTGTAAGGTCGATATGACTGCACTTACGGAAATGGGGGAAGATTAATGGAGGTGTTTATTTGAAAAAAAAATTTTTTTTTTTTTTTTTTTCAACCTTCGGCGGTTTCTTTTTACGATTTGATAAAAGATGATCGATTTTAAATGTAGTTCAAGGGGTGTCGGCTGGGATACGGAAATCAGAATGAATTCGATTTACAGTATTCTTATTGGGGTCAGATTCATGAGAAAACGATTGGGGCGCAGCGTTCTTTCGGGTGATACAAGAAGATACTGGAATGTATTCGAACTAATT
Organism: Ichneumoninae sp. A BG-2022a; assembly: GCA_030522665.1. NCBI lineage: Eukaryota > Metazoa > Arthropoda > Insecta > Hymenoptera > Ichneumonidae > Ichneumoninae sp. A BG-2022a. Next base: position 7,859 of record JAPYZC010011626.1, read on the forward strand.
TCAACGTATTAAAACATACTTGAGAAAATACTTGAAAATTCTTGAAAATTCTTGAAAATTCTTGGAAATACTTTGAAATACTTGAAAATACTAGGAAATACTTGGAAATACTAGGAAATACTTGGAAATACTTGGAAATACTTGGAAATACTTGGAAATACTTGGAAATACTTGGAAATACTTGGAAATACTTGGAAATACTTGGAAATACTAAATACTTGGAAATACTTGGAAATACTTGGAAATACTTGGAAATACTTGGAAATATTTGAACATGTTGAAGCGCACCTAAAAATGTTTGAACATGTTGAAACATGCTTAAAAATATGTAAACATGTTGAAGCACTCTTTAATATATTTGAACATGTTGAAACATACTTGAACACACTCAAGTTTCGATGGAATCGATATGCGATAAAAAAATTGATAAAAAATTGAGTTCGTTCGATCGAGCGAGTGCACACACCTCATCCATCCGTCTTTCCCGAATTCTCATCGGCGAGCGTTTCCGTACCTTCGCGGAGTTCCGGCGTTCGACGACGACATGCATGGGACCCTGTTAATGGTGGAGGGCACACGCGACAGAGCTCTACCCTATATAATGAGTATACTGGTACATAAGGTACCGGCCAGTACTATTGACAGAGGAGTCGGCAAAATGCCAGATGCGCAATGAAACGGATTGGAAGTCTCGGACAAAGGTGACCACATCCTCGCCGCACGTAATCTTATTGTCATCGGGTCGCTTTCCGCACGTCAGCTTGTATTTTTTTTTTTTTTTTTTTTTTTTTTTTTTTTTTTTCTTCTCTTCATCGGACAATGCATCCGATGCAAAAGATCTACCGCTTCGTCGCCGGAAACGCTCGGTGTCTCACGACGTTCTTCAATGTCCCTTCGATTCACGACACGCTCGACCACTTCCGACTAAATTACGCCAATATCTATCCGCGACGTCTTAGCCAGACTCCAGATAAAAGATTTGAAAAAGATACGTATGTATGTACCCGGTGGGAATGACACACCATGATCCGTGCTGGCCGATGCTGTGCCACTACTGGCCCGGTGTGGCGCTCTCACTACGCTCAGTATATCTATATATACATGAGGTATTCCATCCGGTTTCGAACGGTCAAAAACTCGACCCTCCAAAAAAGTTGTAATTTTACCACAATTCATGATTATTTACAAGGGGTTTTTGTCATTTTTTTCAAAATGTTTGGCCGGACAAAATGAATTTAGTCTTTTTTTCATAGAAATGGACGTTTATTTAATTTAAAAAAAACTACGAAATTTTGTTTTCAAAAGTTCATTAGAAACTGAAACTTTTATGTTTTAAACGTTTTTTTGTACGACTATTAGTTTTCAAGATATCGGGTTTTTTTAAGATAACAAAACACGATAAAAAGGTTCTGAAAAAAAAATTACAAAAACCCCTTGAAAATAATTATGAATTGTGGTGAAATTACAACTTTTTGGAGAGGGTCGAGTTTTGGACCTCATGTATCTCATATATATTAATATTTAAAAAATAAAAAATTATTCGGCAATCGGCATTGTTCTCGAATTTCTTTGAAAGCTTTGTGTCTTCGAATCGGGGGCATAAAAAAAATTTGATTGAACAATAGAAAATATTTTTCGGGCGATCGTGACTGAAGACTGTGATGTTAGGAGTCTACTAAGGTGGAGGCTGGGAATTTGGAGAGTTTTTAAATTGTTGTGTGCACGCATATCCGCAATGCATAATGCGATAGGGGTACGGAAGTTATCGGGGATGTCCGTTCCAGCTGCGATCCTCTCACAGGGTATTCGTGTGGTGAAGTAACGAGGATGAATGGGTGATTCTTAATGTTTCTCTGTTACACAAATAATCTTTGCTGGCGTTCCCTTTTCTTGCGGAAATGGTACATTTTCAATTGTGATTTTTTTGAAAGGGCACGCATGCTTTCGCGTCCCTCCAAAGGCTGCAGGACCGTTTAGGTTTCGTTGAGTTATTGTTCCTTTTTGTTTTGCGGGAAGCTGCTTGATACGTTTTACCGAAAAAATTCACAGAGGTTCGACGTTCAATTTGGAACATGCAAGGGCCAAGAATTATCGAAATTTTCCTAAGCAGTTGTCGTGCTGAGATACATTTTTTATTTTATTTACATATCTTGGGTTCTTGAAGTTAAAGCTTGATAAAATTGTTGATTCTGAGAATTACTAAAACGCATTTTTCATCGCATATAACAAATTCAAATGAAACATTTGACATCGAAAAATCAGTCGTTACGTGAAAAATATTCATTATTCAGTTATAAATATGTCATGATAAGTTATACGTGTGCTTTTCTTTTGCAGTTAAGGTAGTACTAGCACAATGACTGACGCCGCCTAAGTTCGAGAGAAAAAAGACAAAGATTACAAACACTTCTCGATGAGAAAAAAAAATCTGAAAAAATTCTAGCATATAAAAGGTGCTGAAAAGATTGTTTGTGCATAATAATAATTTCAGAATGTTCATAACAAATTACTGAAAAAA
>JAPYZC010011630.1:0-10607 GCA_030522665.1 Ichneumoninae sp. A BG-2022a
ATTCATCAAAAAATTAATTGGTTAACAAATTACCCGGTAACAAAACTTTTTTTTTATGAAAATGATTCGTTAATTTTTCTGAATACGTATGCATTTTTTGTGATTTTTATCTAATCGTTGATTTTTTTTTTTTTTATAGAACAAAAGTCACCATCAAGAAGTACTTGCAATTTTCTCTTATTGTTGTCGAACTTATGCGAAGTCAGCGCGCAGCGAGACTCCCTCCTTAACCGATGCCACAGTAACTTTGCTAATAATCCGGTGTGGGGTCGATTGTAAATTAAACATTTTCTGTTATAATGCACCCCCGTTCTATTTCTTAATAGCGGTCGGCGAAGGATTTCGTTGATGCAGGAGGATGTTACAAACGACCCCACTACCCGTTACAATCGACCCCACCGCGGCTCAAATTCTTACAGAACTTCGTCTGTGTTTAAAGGGGCAGTGGTCGCAATTCCGTGCATATTTCTGCTTGAAATTTTTTAACTAAATACCTAAGACCAGTTAATCGTACACCATTGGATGCCGAAGCGTTAGACTCTCGGGTTTGTTGGTTAAAAAATAAAAAAGGATTTTTGTTACTTTTGCCCCCGGTCTCCCCTACATTTTCTCTGTAACGTCACTAACGAGAATTTCATTTTTCGACCGGAAGTGACGTTGTTTTTTTTTTCTCGCGAATTCGATTAACCCTCGAAACAAAAGAAATTGGGAGTTCGCATTCGAAGCGGAAGTGGAATAAGGCTAATTGGTACTGCAAGCCGGCAACAAAGCCGGCTCAAGTCTGGCGAAACTTGTTACGAGAAAGGGAGGTGAAAAGCGAGCGTCAACTCAACCGGCCCAAACGGCCGCTTTGCTGGAATACAGAAGCGGAGGGAAAAAGTAGTCTACGGGAAAAAGTCGGACGAGCCGCAGGGCTTTCGTTTGAGTTTCGGCTGATGCACGGTGGGCCGGGGAGGGGGGGCATCTTTTTTATTTTCACAAGAGGGATGTTCGCTGCACAGAGGTAGTTGAAATCGCCGAGCGCTATTCGCGACAACGAGCGGCGGGACGGAGATGCGAGGTTATCACGCCGAATTCGCCGACGCACTCTGGTACAGCGTGATTATCTATGCATAGCTTTATGCCACGCACATAAGCCCGCGATATTCGAAACGAAGTGTCGGGCCCGACGCGGTTGCGCCCGGGCATAAGTTTGTTCGGGCGCGAAATTGTCCCGAAGTTCAACGCCACCGGGTAGGGGTTGTTAATTATTTAAAGATAAGGGGTGTGATCTAGTTGCGTGGGAAAGCGCGCGCGCCTCAGTGTACATACGTTACATGCGGTAATGCATTATGCATAATACCGTATGCAACTACATACAAGAACACCCCGCCAACACCTCGGTTCTCTAATACCTGCTCGTGGCTTCCGAGCATTAATGCATCGGTCCGTGGTAAGCTTTCACAAGTGCCTATTAACAAATTCATCAAAAAATTAATTGGTTAACAAATTACCCGGCAACAAAACTTTTTTTAATGAAAATGATTCTTTTTCTGAATATGTATGAATTTTTTCAGATCTTTAAGTAATCGTTGATATTTTTTTTTTTTTTATAGAACATCGATTTTCATGATTTTCAAAGGTCGATATCTCGGCTGCCAGTGGAGCTAGGAGAAATCCGGGGTGCCCATCGTGTTCTACGGGAAAAAATATACAATATAGGGCCTTGTCCGAGGTTTTAGAATCGTTTTATCATGCCGTTTGAGGGTGTTGAAAAACGCAAAAAATGGACTTGAAAGGGGTAGGCCTTGCAATTTTTGGACAATTTTTTTTTATTTAAAAAAAAATTAACTGCCACGTATTCCAACGTATTTTTGCGCGCTGAACGCGAATCCGCCGACCTTTTTTGCCTAAGGCACAATGCGACATTAAGGGGCTCGATTTTATGCACTTGCCCGGCTAAAATAGTTAATGAATACATCACCGATGTTGACATTGCGGTAAGGTAAAGCCGCAGTTTGCCATTTCCCATCGCGGACAGTGTGCTGTCTCACCATTATGATTTTACAAAATTATCTAAGTTAGTTAATTATTTAAATATAAAGGAGGTGTAATCCAATTGCGTGGGAGAGCGCGCTCACCTTAGTGCACCCAGAAAAAGAATTTATTTGACGGACACTGTTTATTAAGATTAAGTAAAATATTTATTTGATTTAAATAAATATTTATTTCATTTAAGTAACTATTTACTTAATGTAAATAAATATTTATTTAAATCGAATAAATATTTTACTTAATCTGAATAAACGGTGGCCGTCAAATAATTTTTTTTTCTGTGTGTGAACGTATGTACCTCCATCGTTACATGCGGTAATGCAGTATGCATAATACCGTATGTAGCTATATCCAAAAACATCCCACCTCGGTACTCTGATACTTGCTCGTGGCTTTCGAGCATTAATGCACCTGTTCGTGACAAGGTTTCACAAGTGCCTTTGAGATGTTTGTCTCCATACAGATGCACAAGTGTAAATATGTGTGCACATCATACACAGATATATGGCCGAATCCTTCGACGCTTTTCACCTCATTTTCACGCGACACTTAATTACCACATCCGTCGAGCACGCGGATAGCGAATAGAATTTGCGTCGCCAAGTTTGAGCGGGGATTGAATCTGCAGAGTCCTTGAAACTACATCCGTAGTACGTAGCGTTGGCGGGTTCCGCGAAGAGAAAGGGCGAGGGAAGCTCCGGAAAGACGTGGAATTACAGCGGAGGAAGTGTGCGATCCTAAAGTTAACAGTAATTACATTCCGTATTAAGTAGATTTCAGCCTTGTTTCTCGAGAACAAGTCCCGAAGCGCGCACGTACGATATCGATAACGCGGTCTCCGAGGAAATTATTTCTTCCCAGACAGAACCCTATTCGGTTGGGTGGGCTCGGTCTGCCGAGTCGCACGACTCGCGTCATTGAAACACTCGGTCTGCCAGATTTCACTTATTGCATTCGCTCCCGGCGAAGCCGACGGTTTCTATACTATAAATCCCCCGAGGCAATAATTTCGAATCTCCGTACGAGCCATGAAACGTCTACATTGCCTGGCAGGATATGTCATTTTATCAATGTAGTTACTCTGCTGGTGTCTGTAAGACGCCAGTTTCCGAGAATTCTGCGTCTCACGGATTTCATGACAGAAGCATTACGAGCACTGTGCGTATAGAAGTTTGCTACAAAATACCAATGCAGTAAAACCGAACACTTAGCACTCAACTATTTTCCTTATCACTTGCAATGCGGCTGTTTTTTTTTCCCCAGTCAACACGTTTTATAACGGCAATATAACATCGAAGCTGCATGTAATGTAACTGTTATGTGTTGATGTAACATTACAGTTGTGTATAAAAAATTGTGTAACCGTTACGTAACATAGTGATAGATAATGTTAATGGTGTGTAAGGTAATTATATTATAATAATGTAAATGGAGTCCGTAACGTTTACATAACATGTTTATAAAGATTTGATAACAAAGGGTTAAACGACTAATATTTAATTCCAAAAATGTAAGTTTTTACATCAATCGTGATCCGTACGTAATCCGTCCGAACCATATATACAATTTTTCAAAATTATTCTCTCATTACAACATAGCCGTATTGTAATTCGGCTATGTTGTAATGAGAGAATTACCCGTATGTTGCCATTTCCGACTCATCAATATAACACTGTTATATTACCTTGTTATATCGTTGTTATATAAAGCATCTAACATGCAACTTTCATTAAAAAAAACATGTGATTGCTTTTCTCTTCATTTTATTTTATCATTAGAATCTTCAAAATCACAATGTGATTTTGAAGATTCTAATTCAAGGATGGAATTAGCAATCACATGTTTTTTTTTATGAAAGTTGCATGTTAGATGCTTTATATAACAACGATATAACAAGGTAATATAACAGTGTTATATTGATGAGTCGGAAATGGCAACATACGGGTAATTTACATGTAACACTCTGGTAATATCACCTGTTATGTTCAGTTACATTGCTGTTACATTCTATTACACTGCGGTTACATTGCTGGAATTCTTATTCGAAAATGGCAAATGAGTTTCATGAATCTAGCGAAACAGAAAATAATAATTACGTCGGTTCTCTGTCGAATCGTCCAGATGCTAGAATATTGTCCACCGTACAAAATAATTTAGTTTGACGTTGCGTGTAAAGAAGAAAAACGAATTGTAATGCATCGCTGCGCAAAAAATTCTCGAGGTCGCCGAGCACGCCCAACGAAAAGAGACCGAAAGACAGAGAATCAAGTAAACCTCATCGTGTTCTGACAACGGACTGACAAGAAGGCAGAATTCCGCGCAGGTAGATTTCCTCTTGGGATTTCATCTCCAGCGAGGTTACGTGAAACGGGAGCTAGCGGCGAGTAATTTTTCTGATAGTTGGACGGATAAAATGGAAAAAGTCCAAGAGACAAGCAAGGAGAGCCAGCGAAAGGGTGGCGGTGGACTCCCCGGAGGTCGAACCACCGGAATGGTCCACGTCGTGTCAACGTCTTCCGATAATCAAGACTTCCTTTTTATTAGCGAAAGACGCGTCGGCTCTGAGGCCAACTCCGAGAACTTGGCACGAGATCGCAAGAGCTCCAATTACTTCGTTATCTCATTGACGACAATGTTTTGTTGTCCCTTTCGTTACGGGCTGAAAGTTTTTCTTTTAACCCGCCGGTATTAGAGACGTAGCGACAAAGAAATGGTCGACCAGACAAACACAAAGAGTGACTGGAGGAACATGAAAAAATAAAGAGGAAGTAGTTTTCGATGGTCCCACAGAGTAGAGGAGAGTGGGGCAAAATGGCACACCGGGGCAAAATGGGATAATGAGACAAAACGCAATTCTCCAATAACTTTGGGATGGTGGCGATGATGGTACGTGGGGCAAAACGGGTTTGACAATCTAGATATAAAATTATTGGAAAATTGAGTTTTGGCCTCACTGTCCCATTTTGCCCCGCTGTGCCATTCTGCCCCGGTCTCCCCTATTTCACTGTGGATTCCGAAGACGAAGCGTCGAGATCTTATTTTCTACTGCAAACGAATTTAGGACCACTCGGAGAATTAAACTCCGCGTCTCGCGAGCCTATAGGCGTACTGTTCGTTAGGCTATTTTGTCACCCTTCCAGCAATTCCCCCAGTCTCTTAAATCCCAATTGCCTCCGGATCCAAGTTGTTCTGTTGCAGAGATGTGAACTTACGGCGCGGTATTCTCGATGAGTCGAACGTGAGGGATTCTCGTACGATTTAGTGTCTGATATTTCGAACTGATTAAAAAAAGATTAAAATGTTTTTCTTCATTCCCATCCGTTGCCTTTTATTACTCCGTCGTTCGATGTCGGTCTCGGTGAATTGTTGTCTTTGCTACTTTAATACCGCTACCGGTTCGGTAAACTATGTTGGGATATGAGAGCAAGCGGTCGCGGTGCTACGAGTAATACCGCTTGTTTACACACTATTATTTCCCTTAAGGAGGTTGGAGCGGTTTGCACTAGTCATATAAGTACTAGTTTTTTAAAAATCGTTCATAAAAACTTGTACGCACATATTGATTACAGTGCATGATTCTTTGCATTACAACTGATGTTCTTAACGTAGAAAAACATTTAGTGGAATGGATTTTCAAAAATGTTAAGAGTTTTGTGCTAATTTGCGAAAATGTGGACATTCGGTCAGTTTTTTCAAAGACTAATCCTTATTTTTTGCTGGATTATGATGTATTAAGGCTCATTCTCTTCCTTGAAAGATGCTCTACGAATTCACCATCCAGATATTCGATAGTATTTACCGTTGAAAATGGCAGTCTCTTTTGTTGATCTATCGACGAAATTCCTTTACGAAAAACGGCTGCCATTTTTAAACGGAAAATACTATCAAGGATCTAGACGGTGAATTCGTAGAGCATCTTCCAAGGAAGAGAATGAGCCGTAGTACATCAAAATCGAGCAAAAACTGCGGATTATTCTTTGAAAAAACGTTTACCTTTTCGTCTTTACCTTTTCGAAAATTAACAAAAACCAGTTAATATATTTCTAAATTCATTGCAATTTATGTTTTCCTAGGTCGAGGACATCAGCTACAATGCAAGTAATCATCCTAATTTGTTCAGATTTTTAAGTAATAGTTGGTTTTTATTTTTTTTATAGAACAAAAATCAACGATTACTTAAAAATCTGAAAAAATTCAAACGTATTCAGAAAAATAAACGAATCATTTTCATTAAAAAAAAGTTTTATTTCCGGGTAATTTGTTAAGCAATTAATTTTTTAATGAATTTGTTATAACATTTTGCAATTATTATTATGCAAAATTAATCTTGTCAGCACCTTTAGTATACATGATTTTTTTCAGATCTTTACACCATCAAGAAGTACTTGCACTTTTCTCTTATTGTTGTCGAACTTATGCGAAGCCAGCGCGCAGCGAGACTCCCTCGTTAAACGGAGCACATTTCAGTCGGTACTCGCGACCAACATTTCTCTTCTTGACGCTGCATTCGTATGTAGCGTCGAGAAGAGAAAGCACTAAGAGTGAAGACTACACAGCACTTGGCACTGCGAGCTAGCTACGGCACTTCGAACCCAGCCATTTTTGTTCACACGACAACACGAGTGGTAAAGGTACCACGAAGTAGCATTAAAAGTTGACACTCGGAGCCGGTCAACTTCTCCAACCTCCGACTGCTCTCCGAAAACTCCCGGAAAGCTCTAGCTTACACTCGAGTAGCTGACCAGGCATTGTTACATATTATCGTGTAGCCGAGAATGTTTGCACGAGACAGCCCGGAGGGGACCAGCGGCGATTTACAGCCAAACTTTTCGCGATATCTCACGATCGGCGCGACGTCATCGATGCTCGGTGGTGTGTCTTGCTTGAATAACCCCGCGAAGTGGCTTCTTTCTCCGCCAATACAGTACCAGCGCTCCGCCGGCTTTCGACAAACTACCGTTCGACACGAAACGAACGAAACCCCAAAAAAAAAAAAAAAAAAAATCCAAAGAACACCACGAATCCCTCAGTGCGCTGGTAAAACTGTCCAAGCGATATGATTGTCGGACCATGAGAGAAAAAAAAGCGATCTCTCGAAAGTCTCGGGGAATGCCCGAAAGCGCTCACATCGCGAGACCAACTTCAAGAGTTGGATATTGTTTGTCGAATGAATCGAGAACGACACTTGCCGTACATTCGGTCGGTACGCTTCCGGCGGACTGGTTACAGCAAACAGTGGATCGGAGATCTGAGAAAAGTTTGAAAATTATATTCACCAAAGTTTCCTGCATCCGCGTTAGTGGGGCACGCGCGCCACGAACGATTTTGCGAACCACAATGCTTCGGGAGGGACGCGAGTAGCGAGGAAGTTCCCGACGGAACTCCGCTATTACTTCGCTCGGTATAATAACGCTCGGAACGTAATCGTCTTGTGTTGAACCATCGGCGTGTACGCCGCAACGATTATCTGTTGTGTGTCCTGGATGGTTGCGGTTCGCGGATCCTGTATGGAACAAGCGAACCGGGAGCATGAAACTGGAGCTTTGAAATTTTCGTGTTCGCGACTTCGGGGACTTCGGGAATAATAACTCGTCGTGAGAATGGAATTTCCTGGATTGTTCGTACGGCGAATGTACGAGTGGATCGTGAAATTCGGCTTGACGAGTGCGCACGTGTACGACACGTCGAAAGAGCGCGAGTGCGGATATGGAAACACGGAGGAATACTGGATAGACGATAATAATTGGTACACATGCAGTTATAATTCCACCGGCGAATTCGTTCCCCAGAAAGCGCTTTGTTGCCTCCGCAGGTAACTTCGAGTATTTGCGTTCGCGAGCTGCAAGGGAAGCCGAGTTGGCAACTCCCGTATTGAATAAGAACCTACCCAGGCAACGTCTCTAATTAATGTTCTGGGAATCCAATATCAAGTTGCACTTACATTGCGTTGATCGCGTCGCGACGTCAAAACCGAGAAAATCGTCACATAGGGTAAAAGTGGGAATATGGCCCGGTCCGGTATCATTGATTTACGTGTTAAGGAGGTTGGAGCGCGTGGTGTTCATTTTGCCTAAATTCGAGAAATTCGGGCAAGAATTGCAAACACTTCCGAATGTTATATAAATCTGAAAAAATTCATTCTTATTATAGGCACTAAAAAGATTCATTTTGCATAATAATAATTTCAAAATGTTATTAACAAATTGTTGAAAAAAAAATTGTTCATCAAAATATGTGGTAACTCAACTTTTTTTTAATACGTATGAATTTTTTCAGATTTTTATCTTTATTTTGACTTTTTTTTGTTTTTTACATGGAAAAATGTGCAATATTCACCACTTTTACCCTATGTGGGGACGAACAAGTTAAGGGCTTCTTCGTGGGATGCAATTGAATTTAAACGTAAAGTTTGGTAATTCGGAAACTGTTTGGAGGATCGCTCGCGCCTTTAAAAAGTATAGAAATAAAGCTACATCGTAAAGAAGCATGGATGTTTTACGGCGGCGATGAACGACTCAAAGTACGTGTTTTATCTCTGAAAGTATTGAGAAGCGCTCTTGGACGAGAATAAAAAGTGTGAAAGACGCGCAAAATTTAACGAGGGAATGTTACGTAGAGCTTTCCGCGAAAGAGTTCTTAAAATAAAAGGTTCGTGTACGACGATTCGGTTTCCGCGTGGTCGTTTCACTCTGGTGGATTTTACGTAATGCCCGAACCCTTCGAATAAATTTAGGTGTACAATGACGGCAAAGGTTCGAGTAGATAATAACAGATGAATCCTATCGGGACGGTCCAACCACGTTATCCACATGAGTGACAGCGGAGACCCCTATCTATGCTGATTTGCTTCAATAATTGCGAATGATTCGCGAAATCAGAGATCGACAGTTGGGCCGCATGTTCATGCAATTGACAGGGGATGCAGACATCGTTGAATGGGCCGCCGCTTTAACTTACAGTTAACTCCATTTGTATGGGCTTTGCGATACCCGAGAACTATAATAAGCCCGTAGCGTTGCAGGAAGGAGCGCCAGCGTTTGAAACATTAAATTCTGTCATAATCATAATGTAGGTGAATACCGTAGTACCCTTACGTTCCTACGACAAATTTGGCTACCCAGTGCCAATTCTACCAATAGGGGAGATGGGGGCGAAACGGGCACCTCAAATAACAATAAAAATTGGGGGCAAAATGGGCACCAAATCTAACAATTATAATGTTGTCTCGATTGATTTTACGTGATACGCCGACGTCTTTTTTTATCAATGATAACACAAGCAAGGGCAAAGATAAACAATAGTCGGAAAAAAGTTCTGAACAAGCAGATAACATTTTTTTTTTTAATTAATAATTTAAAAGTCAACTTTTATAATGTAAATAATTCCAATTCGATCGGTATATATATTTTTTCATGAACAATTTGACTTATTTTCCGCGACTTTATTATGTAAGGAACATGAAAAGATTGAAACATGTCGTTTATGAGAAACTTAAGACGGTGCCCGTTTTGCCCCATCTACCCTACACAAGCCTACCAAAGATGTTCCACCATTTACAGCTGCTGTCAACTCTATCGGAATACCAGCGTCCGAGAAAACGGCTTCAATGATCCAAGTCTGTACAACGACCTCTATTTCATACGAATACTCACACGAATATTAATTTTGCTGGAAAAAAAAAGAAAAAAAAATGGGAAAAAGGAGTGGAAAGTGTTTATCGCGGCAAATCTAACGAACAACATTGTCCCCGCCCACCCCGTTCGTCCGATCCACCGCACATATCGATTATAAAGTACGGCGCGTTCGTTTTGCGACGAGGCGCGATAATGACTTTAATTCAAGAGCATAGGCGGTCCACGTCCGTGATTACTATAATGTATCGGTATGGAGCCGGTGGGCTCTACCATTATCACTTAATCAGATAGACTGAACATCATCAGCGGCAATGGGAGCAACGTCAACGGATTATCGCGGGGACACCGGGTGTCTGGCGATGAGTACATACGCCCCCAGTCCCGCTCCGGCGCCCGCGCTTTACCACTCGATCTCGTGGACCACGGGATGCGAGCTCGTGCCCTGAAAATCGAGGCACATTAACGCTCCAGAGAGTTCGAATGTGCTCGTCGATTGTAATGGGAGCGCGGCATGAGAGCGCGGGTGATTGGTCGGGAAGCAGGTTTCGTCTATGTGCATACTTCCACGTTTCGTTACTGCACCGCCGATCGAATTTTCAACGATAAAAACTCTCTTATGGCGAACGGCGCTTAAACGACCGTGCAGATCCAATATCCAATTGATACGGAACTCGAGTCTTTGGAGAACGTCATATGAGAGTCCGATGCGTATGGGACGGTTACTTCTCGAGTAGGGTAAATGCCAATGAATCGACAAAGCCGATGAATGGACACTTTCCATAAGAGCGTGTGCATAAAAAACGTCTAGGGGAGATCGGGGACAAAAGTAACACGGGTCAGTTGTAACAAGCGGCTGCGCAACGCTGCGCATGATCGGACGCATCGGATATGAAGTGAGCAACATTATAGACATCACCTTATGGCCATGCAATCACCTCA
>JAPYZC010011646.1:0-11023 GCA_030522665.1 Ichneumoninae sp. A BG-2022a
ATATATATATATATATATATATATATATAAATCATATACATACAAATTACTTTGAAAAACGTGTACAAGAAAACTCATAGGCAAATCACTCTCCTATAGTTCAATCATGGAAGACGAGACTGATGCTACATCGTGGAGAACTGCGTGTGTCTCTGGCTCTTTAAAATTTCTTTCTTTGGTCTATACCGCTCTGTCGTTGTTTGTCCCTGGGAGTCTGCGTACCGTCTCCCTTGACGTGTATATTCCTTCGCCGTGTGTTGTTTTTCCACTCTCGGAGAAATAAAATCCGCCCGTCGTTGGACGGTGTACCGAATATTTCCCATTCGCCTTTTCGTTCGGTTTGCCATCCTATATGCCGTGCAACGGTTTCAATATACGCGCCGAAGCCACAGCGAAAGCAGCGCGGTCGCCCCTCCATGTAGGAGGACACCTACCACCACCACAGGCCGACGCCCCACCAGCATCGGAGCGGAGAGCCAGGGACCTCGAGGCGAGGAGCGAGATCGTCACTTGGCTCGAGGTGCTCAAGCGGAGCGGTCTTCTCGAACGGATAGCTGTACAGAATTGCCATGAATAAATACTTTTATAGTTGTTAACTCTGACTACCCATTTGGACGACTTTTTACCCGTCAACACGATATCGAGAGCTCACAGCAGGCTCGAGGTGCTGGTTTTTAGACCGAACGGCGTTACGACGAAATCATATACTCGGTCGCTGTATCTAAAGGCCGTGTATTTTCGTTTGTCGGGGTGAAGTGGAACCTGTCAAAAACTGTTCGTTAAGTCAAGATTTGTCATGACTTTCACATCGTGGCATCTTTGAAAAATCTCTTCCGTGTTCAAAATGCACTCATGATCGTTGACTAAAACCTGATTAAATTTTCGTGCATCCAGACATAGACGAACAGTTCCATCCTTTTTATCAACAACCGTCCGAGGATTTATTAGGAATAATATTCAACTCGAATAATTTTTCTATTTCTCGGTCTACTTGCTCCTTATAAAGCATGGGTATCAGATACGAGTGCGCAACTATCGGGGTGTTTGTTGTGACCTCGAGCCAACGTTCGTAGACACGTATCCTACCGGGTGTTTTTCAACACACATCTCGGTGTTTCCATAAAGTCTGACGCAGCCTTTTCTTTTCCTCCACTGTCGTCAGATTTGCCTCATCTACGACGTTGTCAATCTCTTCGATGGAGATCTTGTTTTCGGGATTTCTATTGCTATTAATGTGCTCGATAATTGCCTCCTCGAGACCTTGTTCGATTTTTTTTTGTTTTCAGATTTTGGGATTTTCCGGACTTTTCCTTCCTTTTTTATCCCTTCCCTTTTATTCTTCCGGAATCCTTTCGGGTGTGTTTTTCGTGGTTTCGATTGAACCACATTGCTCGTCACTTTTTTGTACGGGGTTTGTCGGTACAGTGTCCTTGTATTATTTATATATACATATTTTACATGCAGTATTTGACCGTGAGAGTCTCGCTCTCCAGTTCTATAAGGCTCTTGAGCGGCTGTATAGTGTGTCTACTCCGAAAAGAACGTGCGTAATTAATCCCGAAATTACCAAATATCGGCCGTAAATTCAGACCTTCCCGATTTCTGTCGATGCCATGATTTGCTTGATTAGCTTGCAGCACCCTTTACTGTAATTCCGATCACCGGGAGTATAGGGCAGTTTTCAAACACTCTCCGGTTTTCCATAAAAACTGTTCTGATAGAGCGGTGACCTTAGCACCGCTATTTACCAGAACGGTGACCCGGATTCCTTCTATTTTTGCATATATTCCTTCGCCGTGTGTTTTTTTTTCCATTCTCGGGGAAATAAAATCCGCCCGTCGTTGGACGGTGTACCGAATATTTCCCATTCGCCTTTTCGTTCGGTCTGCCATCCTATATGTCGTGCAACGGTTTTAAACGCCGAAGCAACAGCGAGAGCAGCGCGGTCGCCCCTTCATAAAGGAGGACACCTATATCCACCACAGGTCGACGCCCCACCAGCGTCGGAGCGGAGAGCCAGTAACCTCGAGGTGAGGAGCGAGATCGTCACTTGGTTTGAGGTGCTCAAGCGGAGCGGTCTTCTCGAACGGATAGCTATACAGAATTGCCATAAATAAATACTTTTATAGTTGATAACTCTGACTACCAATTTGGACGACGAAACTCATATTCAGTCCCTCTTATCTCCCAGACTGCCAAGTAACGAGAACTACATAGGAAGCTCAGAGGAACCCAAGGGTACATGTCGGGAAATGGGCAACGGATCAGGAACTATGCGCTTTGCTCTCAGAGGCATACGGGAAACGGCTCACCAGATCTGCTCCCAGCTGTCAGCGGACCCCAGGGAAGTGATAGGAACACAACGGGCAATGGCCGCAGGCCTGCGTTCCGCGTAACTTAGAAAAACCGGAAACGGTCTCTTGACCTGCTCTCTGCTTCCTCGCGAAGCACAAAGTCGATAGGGAATTGATAGGGACCACGGAGAGGGAACTATTGAATACATATGTCCCCGGTCTCGTTACTCGACGAAATATTCCATCAATGCTGCAACTGTGAAAGTCGTGGAAGGATGTCGGGAAGCCGGGAACAGAGATATCATTCCAAAGTTTATTTAAAAGGAAAACGCACGACGTTTACCAAAAGAATATTTTATCTTTATTAAATGAATAAAAAGAAAACTTTCTGAATGCTCGTGAGCGACAAAAAAAATTCGTAGCAAAGAACGTAGCGCGGGTCTGCTTTCGTTAACATCGCTGAGCGTACTGCCGTGTGCCTCGTTCGTCTTGGCTAGCTCGACGCCAAGACTTCTTCATGCGACAGGTTGTCGCGCTTCGAGAAAGTTTCATCTCGACGCCTGCCTCTGATTGGCCTAGCCCCGCTAGCTCGAGACTCGCCCGGGTAAAGCCCGTAATGGCGGACTCGCTACGAACCACTTTACTCAATAGGAACCAAAAGGAGAATCGTCCGTCGAGGGAACTCTACAGCTGCAGCTGACATCCGAAATATTTCACAGTTTGCGTCGCGGTTTCCATTTTTGCACAAGTTCACCTGTGATCACCTGTGCACGAGTTCACAATGCCCGGTGATCAACTGGCCTTATACCTTTGTTTCGCTCATCTCTGATTGGTCGATCCCTTCCATTTTTTTTTCTTCCCCCCCTTTTTTCGCGGCTCCTGAGTCCGACTCGCCTCGTATAGTCTTAAAATCATCATTTGTTGTCACATTACGCGGGAAATATTTCATTAAATTTCCTGCGTGATACATTCCTCGTTCTATCCCGTTACCTAACCCTTCGAGGATATACGTCGCCGGTGCTAACTGTTTTTTGATACGATATGGCCCTTCGTATATTGAGAAGAATTTGGCTATCATTTTGTTAGCCGGAACGCTAACATTACACGCTTTCGCGAGAACCAGATCTCCGCTGGTGACCGATGTGTCCATAAGTTCGCTGTGATCCGTGTGAGGCCGGAACGAATGCGAGATCTTACGACGATGAGATTACGACGACGAGCCTTTAAATCCGTGACAGGCCGGAGGACAAGTTTACGCGATTTAAATATTAAAAGAAGATTTCTCAAATATTGCGATCGGGTCTCTTTCCCATTCCTTCACGATTAGAGTTACTGTCGTGCCTTGTCGTCCGTGACGGTGACGAGGTCCGGCACATACATATTTCGCGGCAAGCGGCCAGTTATGATTCCGTCACGAAGCATTTTTTTGAATGCACTGTGGCCACTGCACTCCGCATATGAATTATGCCTTACGACGTACAGTACCATGGCGCGGATTTCGTCATAACTGTACTTTCTGCCGTGCGCCCTGTGAACGCGGAGATCCGGGGTTGACACCGCTGCCGCAAGTTCGTTTGGTGGCGGGCTTCACTGGTTGAGGTCATCAGCCGATGCATGCAGCGGACTGCGCACTGGGCGTATAATCGGCAGGCCGAAAAATGCCTTCATTCTTCTCTTTAACTCTCGATCAGTGATGTTTGGTCGGATAAGCACTTCTCCGTCGAATGGCATAAGGCGCTCGGCCCTCATGTAATCATAAATGTAATCGACGTTCATGAAAATACGTCCCATCCTTTCGTCTGGAGGAACATCCTCTGCAAATCGGGCGAATGCCACTCCGTTATTGAGGCGTTCGGGCAGAACGGTCCCTCCGTGTCGGACTATGGCTTGGGCAAGGCGGCGTAGCTCCCTGTTACCTAGACCGATTATAACAAAATTGATTGGCGTCGTGTTCACTCGGTGCCGAAACAGGTATATTTCTTGATCAGCTATTGTCACTTCAGTCACTGCTCGCATGGAAATGTTTGGTTCGGATGTTTATTCCTCTGACACGAGTCTCGCGTTGATAGGAGTGCTGTTATCACCCTATATAGACGAGGAGAAGCGAAATCCTCGTAAAGGATTTTCCACACCTTTGTTGTACCCACGTGACCATAACCTCCATGTGTGTACTAGAGAAGATCACGTATTAATCTTTTAGGGACGACTACCTTTTTGTGCCCTCTGGCAAAAACCTTTAGCAGCACATCGTTTCACAGCATATATTTCGAATTATCTTCGGTGACTTCTTCGATGATTTTCGCGAGCCTCGCTTCTTCCCTTCGCCACTGAGCCAACATTCGAACTACTTCCATTATGGGTCGGGGAGGTTGTTTTGCAAGCTGCAATTACTATCTCCTTCATTTTATTTTCTCCCACTTCCAGGGGTTGAGCGCGGCTCAAAACGTCGGGACCGATATTTCTTACCCCCGGACAGTGCTCATATGACAGGTCATAATCCTGGATTGCCAAGATCCACCTCGTTAATCGATTATTAACTAATTGGCAATTTCGCAGGAATATTACGATTTTATGCTCTGTGATCACTGTAACCTGTGCTCCGTATACTTATGTCCTATACTACGGCTAGCAATTGTTTTTCTGTGGTGGTGACCATTGACATCTCTCCGTGCCAAGGTGCCTCCTAGAGCATAGACACTTGCATCTGTTTGAAAAGTGTATCCCTTTGAGGGATCTGGGTGCGTAAGAAGCACCTCTTCGATTAAGAAATTTGTTATTCGATCAAATGCAATTTTTTCGACCTCTTCCCATCTGAGTCCGAGAAAACCCCTTAATTGTTTTAAGTTTCTCGGCACTGGGAAGTCGTAAATAGCCTTCACTTTTTCCGGCTGGGGTTTAATCCCTTCTGTCGCGATAATGTGTCCGAGAAAATCTGTCCTCTTTACGAAAAAATTGTGCCTTTCGCAATTTAACGTCATTCCTCGTTTCCCTCGTTAATTTCATCTCGCATTAAAAATTCTTTTGCGTCAGAGAATATCGTATTAATGGGATCCCTTCTATCTTCTCTTGTGCAGATCTTTTTCGTTGTTCCGTTGTACTCCGCCTGTCGTTCATTTCTTTTTTGTTCGGCAGGACGGGTAAAACAGCTATGGGTTTCCCGTCGCCGACGTGCTCGGTCTCTCCAATTCCTTTTGCATTTTCATCGCTTGCACCGGGTTATTCTGTTTTGGGAAGCTATTTTGGTTCTGAGGCGGTTCCCCAGAGTTGTAAGGCCTATTCCACGTACGTGGTCACCCCGAACCTTGGTTTGTCTGCTGCGGTTGCCGATTGGGAAAACCGGGTGCATTTGTCGGATTTGACTTCTCTGACGATTTATTCTGGGTCTCTATTTTTTAATTCGCTTCCTTATTTCGGTGAGCTTTCATCGGTCCACCTTGACCGGTTTTCTCGAGAAACCGCATTAGTTCCTCGAGTGTCTCAAAACCTCGACCAACGATCGTGGCTTGGATGTCGTCTGTAAATTGCTGCGCTAAGGATCCAATGATATCTTTATCGGATGGCGGAGGGATTACATCCCGTGCACTCCCAAACATTCGTGTCGCGTGTTCGACCCTCGTTGAATTATTTTCCTCAAAAAATCCAAATTCAAGATTCCTACAGATTTTTCTCTGTACATCTCGGCTCTAATATCTTTCTTGGAAGCTACGTTCTACGTCGTCGAGCGAGTGCATCTGTTCTTCAACGAGCAGCCACCATTCCTTGGCTGTTTTTTCCAAACATTGGCCGAGCAAATATTTGAATCCCGCCAATTGCAATTGGGTCACCTCGCAATATCGTCGAAATTCTCTCAGAAATTTCATTGAACGTTGGAGGCCTTAAGCGTATCTGCGAGTCTCCAAATGTCCGGGATCTGCCTCAGACCGTCCTTTCTTTGATTATTGAATCGGCATCGTGTTGCTCCCATTCTCGCGTCCTCTCTGGATGTTTAACGATCCGGGTGCTTTCCAATATCTGGTTTATTCTCTATTTTATTTGCCAAAGCTTGCAGTCTTTTTTCAATATTCTGATGAGCAAGATCGTGCTGTGCGACATTTACTTCGAGTACAGTCATCCCTTCAGAGCTATGGATAAGCTTTTTGTCCAATTCTTTTACCTTATCTTCGAGTGGTTGCGTTATTTTGTAGACCTCGGTTACTACCTGGGTTCGTACCACCTCCATTATATCGATAACGCATATGTCAATCGTCGCAAGGCCATTATCAACTGCGTCGAGCATGTAATTATCTCGTTGCTCTAATATCTTTGCAATTTCAGCGCGTTGATTCTTGGATTCTTGTCTCAGGGTGACAATTACTCCGGCTAGTCCCTCCAAGCATATGTTGATATCCCAGATCGCTTGTCGGATATCCAGCATAACTTCTTCGGTAGCCGTTGATTCACGTGATTTCGCTAATACACGTCTCGCCTTTGTTTGATTAGCGAGCGTGTTACTTGCTTCTCCGAACTTTCCATACTCGGAGTCTAAAAACCCCTTCATCACTTTATGCGGGAGCATAATATCCCCCGGATTAATGCCGACTCCCGAATCCAAGAGATGCCGAACTTCTTCCTCGCGCGGGTCTTTTGCGGGTTGTTTTTCCCGGTCTTCTTTTTTTGATGCTCATCCACCAGAGTATTTTTCTCCTGGTGATCTTTCTCCGGATGACACGCTGTTTTTGTCGTCGCCTGGCATTTAAAAAATTATTTTTATCTTTATTTATTTATTTATTTATTTATCTATCAACGGGCGATGCCCTTTTACACATTCAGATAGTCTATAAAATTTTGAAACATTCAATATAAATACATATTAAATTCAAACATATGAGTATTTCGATAACATTCTATATAGATATATGTATAAACTTATAAAATTGCGATTAACACATTAAATTTGTATTGAATGGTTAGGAAGTTTTCCAGTATTGTTAGGCCGATTGCAGGATCTTGCCTGCCGCTGCCTCCTTAAAGATTGCCAGGGACCCCTCGAATCCAAGGTTAATCAGGCTGTTTGCCTGTCGTGTAAGCCTGGCTACGGCCGATCTCGCTCCAAATTCTGACCGTACTTGAGGTGTTATAAAGTTTCTATCATTCCAGATCGTTCTTGCAGGCGCGTTTGCCCGTATTTTGGCCAGCAGTGAAGGGCAACTGAGTAGCCCATTTATCATTTTAAATAGTGTACACATGTCGCAGAATCTTCTCAGTGACTCGAGGGTTGGAATGCGCATATCGCTTGCCACCGTCGTGTAGTCGTGATGTTCTCTGGCCATAGGTCTTCCGAGCTGGTATGCAGCCAGTCGTAGAAATTTATGCTGTACTCTCTCCAGTCTCCGTATGTGAACCGTATATCCCAGCGTCCATACTTCCGATGCCTATATTAGTATAGGTCGAACCAATGTCATATACAGTGTCCTGAATGTATCCGCTCGGCGAAAATCCACGCCAACCCTTGCTATAAAGCCAAGCATTCGTAACGATCTGCGTACTATTTCTTCGGCGTGGGGTATGAAGCTCATCTTCGAGTCTATTAGCACACCGAGGTCCTTGATGGTCGACACTTTGCCCAATACTGTCCGAATGCTCGGATGTTTTTTCCTTGTCAACGTGATGACTTTGCATTTTGCCAGGTTAATCCCTAGTCAATTTCGAATGCACTATTCCCACAGGCTGTTTAGGTCGATTTGAATCTCTTCATGGTCTCTCTCGCTGGCGTGCGGAACGAGTCGCGGTAGTGAACTAAGAAACTGTTCGATCCGGTACTCCTTCCCTGTTCCTCTGACGTCAGTGTGACATCGGGCATACGCCTCTTGCCCCTTCGCCGGAAATCACGCGCGGCTGACGCGTGCTCAAGAGCGCGTGGTGGCTCCCATGGTGATGTTGGCCGCTCCGCGGCTGCCGACTCCCTAGGTCTACGCCTATCTCTGACGCGTTCTGCCTTACCGGCGCGTTTCAAGGCTATCGAGTGGATCCCCGATGCTGCGATTTTCCGACTCGCGCTGCAGGGTGAAATTTCCGTGGAGCGGTCAATTGAGGACCGTCTCAATATAAGTAGTAGTGTAAAGAATTGGGGAGACAGGAACCATCTGTTGTTCGCCCTCCACCACCCCTGTCTGGCGCCATCCCCCCACCCCCGTTTGGACCGGGGTGCTGTAGTGGGCCCAATCCGCGCATGCGGGTGGGTGGTGGGGGGTAGTTTTTCGTGAGAGAGGGGGCATATGTTGTTCCCCCCTCCACCACCCCCTGTCTGGCTCCATCTCCCACCACCATCTGGACCGGGATATTGTAGCGGGCCCGATCCGCGCACGTGTGTGGTATTCCCTCTCTCGGATTCTCGCGAGAGAGGGAATAGTGAAAAATTCCCCGGTCTGTGATTGGTTGAGAAATTTTCCCCGAGCTCTGATCGGTCATTGAAAATCCCCCCGAGTTGTGCCTGGCCAAAGAGTTTTCCAGCAGCTCTCTAAGAATTACCGATCTACGTTAAACTGTAATAAAGGGTGAGCGTGGCCGAGTGGTCTCGGCGCGCGCTTCACACGCAGTAGGCCCGGGTTCGATTCCCGGCAAGCACCAAGAATTTTCAGTGGTGTTTTTATCTGCGAAAAAGTGGTTCGGAACCCACTATAATAGTAGGTCCAGAGGAAAGGACCAGCGCCTCGGTATGGGAAACCGAGAGACTGGGAAAAGTTGTCGCGGGTTCGATTCCCGAGACTGAAGGCCCGTAGGTGAAAGGAAAACGGACGGGGACATAACTCCGGAGATAGGACGTACGAACTACGACTATATCCGTATGTCCGGGACTACTGACCGGGGCGCGACGAAGGTCCGGGCCCAAGAATCGAACCGGCGACCGCGGATAAGGAAGGAGGAGGAAGAAAGTGAAGGAGCCCGTAAACCTTAGGGGATCGGTGTAACACACAATACCCAATACCCAATACGTTAAACTGTAATATTATTCTACAGTCGGTACAGTCGCTTTCTATATTACCATACTCTAATGGTAATATCTTACCGACAATAAAAAACACATTTATTAAAAAAATATATTCGTTTATTTATTCCAGATTTTTACATGTCGACGTTTTGTTTAAAGATCTATTATGTGTGGCGGTGGTGATGGTGTACCAAGTGTCAATGTAGTGTTTCTGGTCAATAGTGCCGTCTCGGATCGTTTTAGATCAGAGCGAGGTGTCGTGACTGGCGTGGCAATTGCGGCTGACGGTGGCATTGTGTTAGATTCTTCCTCGTAAGCATCCTGTTGACACTGCGAGCATTCTCTCCTGGTCGGCGGGTACCCGTCAAGATGCGGGTTGAGACCTGATGCAGGCCAATGATCCCTGCACATCCGGTATGATGCGACTTCAGCGTCGCGCCGAATATGCTCAGGTAGTTTCGACCATAGGTACGGGATAGCGTCGCTCCCGTATCTCAACAGAAGCGGTTTAGGTATATATGACAGTTCCTCCTTGGTAAGTACCCAAGGATCCTTGCCACACTCGATCACGAGTATCCCACTGATGATATCCATTTTGTTGGTGTCGTTAGCACTGCTAAGGCTCTTTTCCTAGTGTGCTGATGCAGGCATGGAGTTCTCGTTTTATGCGGTTTATTAGGTGTATTTACAGGTGGTACCCGAAGCGGGCTGTGCATGTTTGGATTATGAAGGTGTGCGTGTATTGCCACCCCCTTTTAATGGAGCCAAACAGGTTTGTTTTACCGATCGTCCTCGATGTTTTACATGTTTAAGTTTCTTGTAACAACGTTGCACAATATTATCGTTTTTCACCTGATTCTTTGAAAATATCCGACAAAAAACACCCAGACTGTAGCCACGAGACATAAAATCGAGAAACATAATGCAATATTCTCCACACACTTTCGACTTGATTAACTGTAGCGGCTTGGTGTTCCAGTCATAAGTAGTGGTATTTCGTCGTAGTCGATTACGATGTCTGCCGACGAGAGGGGGGTAGACCAGAGCTGTCGAAAAAGGTGCGGTGTCCATTGTTGTCAACGTAAGTGGCGATCCAATGTGTTCCGGGTTGCGTATGATCGTCTGTGTTGACGACGATTGCAGCGGGCCTAGACAAGCGACTCGGGATGCGATCAACGGGGAAGACTCATTTCGTCTGGGCTGATACGTGCTGCAGCGCCTCCAGTACTTCCAGACTGTTCATTATAAATATCCTCGTGCCCAGAGTGGGGGCGACGTTTACGGTACTGCGTATGATTATCGCCACGAGATCCAGATGTCGATGGTTGCCGCTTCGGCGGTGGAGAAGGCAAGTGAAGTTTATTACGGTAAAGGGCCACTATTTCTTCCGTACGTACTGTGCTGTCACAGGTGTTTGGAATAGCACTGTCGTCAACGGTCACTGCTTCCCCGACTATATACTCTCTCACGACAGATGCACGATTGTTATCTTTCGGAATCTCATCATAGACCTTTTCTTTACAATGTCGCTTGGCCGATCTTTTCTCTTCGCAGCGCCAACCGGTTCCGTGTAAATAGGATTCACATAATCCAAAAGTTGAGTCTGAACTTTTAATTTTTCCAACATTATTCAACGCACGTTTGCAGCATCCTCCTTCGATAAGCCATGATAAATGCACCATGTATCGTAGGGTGGCATGTTCCTGAAGGTGGGCCCCTCGTACTCTTCCAGATTGATAATGTCGCGTCCAAGGACGTCGCG
>JAPYZC010011653.1:0-13761 GCA_030522665.1 Ichneumoninae sp. A BG-2022a
TTTCGATGTTTTGGAACATTCTGAACACGTTTTCATTAAAATCTCGAAATTTTTTTTTTTTCACCATCACAAAGCTTCCTCTATGAGGAAGCAAAAAATGTTCGGCGTTTGTGAGCAAAAAATGTTTATGAAATGTACTAAGTCTTGTTTACCGTGAGCGGTTCAATCATGCAAAGGTACTTTCCGCAACGTATGACATTGTGCAGAGGGTGGGTCATTTAACAGGCCATTTTGTTCGAGGTAGTCTTAACGCAATGGTAACACTGCTTCATTTCTCTCGTAAGCCTCATTTTCTCCGTGGTCCTCCTCTCTTTCACACTTTACCACATCGTGTTCGTCTAGTGGGTACTAACTTACATGGGCGTCCCACTGAGTTTCTCTCTCCTCTGGTCTTTACTGCTCTCCGTCATACTAACTACGACGAGAGATGGCGAGAAAGAGAGAGAGCCTCTTACGACGCACCGCCGCACCACCCCCAGTGTCGTAAGTAAGTTACGGTTTCGCGGTACGACATTAACGTACAGATGCGAGAGCGCCAACGGGAAGTAGCGAGACTCCGCGCAGGCTATAAGGGTGGAAAGAGATGTTGAGGTTCGGCTCCGTGCAAAAGCTCTGAGAACGTCCGGGAAATAGGCAAGGAAAGTCTCCGCAACGTCCCTGCTACAGAGGAGACTACGACGGAGATAGCACGATGCCGGAAAACGAGGGAGGTCGTGCCGCGCCCTCTCGTCGCCCTCGACAGCTTCCTTATGGCAAAGCTAAGCGCTCTCATTGGAAAACTTGTAACTCGATTATATATACACTACAGGGGTCTATCTTCTTGCAACGTATGAGCGTGTATCGCAGAGTACGCGGCGTGTCTGCATTATAGAGTACACGTTGCGGCGGTAGACGTTGGAACGAGAGGGCCTTGCGACCTCGAAATTCCACAATGTGAGACGAAGCCAGACACGCGCCCGCGCGTTCAATTAATTCTTCGTCGGGCAAAAGATTGGATGGTGAACATTATTATGACATCGATTGTTGTGTACACCAAGTATAAATTTAATTTTCTTGAGTAAAGACACTGTGTCAGCTGAGCGACACGACCGTAAAGTCGCAATCGATACAATTCCTATAAGGCCCAGTTAATGCAAAAGTCAAACAGGTAATAGACATGTCTCGAGTATAGTTTGATAGAATTTTCATTAACGTCGATTTGCAAATGACGTAGATTTGCAGATTATATTGCAGCTGATCGAGGCAGACGTTAGGAGGGGGTGCGATACTCTGGTAGAAGGACGATCGGCAACTCGGATAATCGATTTGTACGAACAGCGATAGCAAACATACCGCGTCGAAATGGAGAACATGGGTAAGTTTGGAATTCATATATCCTCTTTAGATGCACGATGTGATGTTAAGCCCGCGATAAATAATCCCCATAGAGGGTTGGAATGTGAGGATATTGTACAGATCTAGAAACGTTTCCTATACAGGGAGAGCATTTTTCAAGCGCCATGGTGTAGGGAACGTAAGTTTAGTATTCTAAGTATTCTTGAACAGACTAATGGCGGACAAGAAAAAAACACCGTGGATGGTAGGACTCAAACTTACATTCCTCGTAAGTTTAAGTCCATCCATTGCGTTCGCGGGCAATCCTTCTAGCTGCTATTCCACTATATATTATGTAAAGTCATGGGACGTAAAGTTGTTTTTGTTTTACTTCTTTTCACCGTCCAAAAATATAAATTTCAATCTGAAATTGAACCTCGCAAAAGACGGGCCCAGCAAAAAATCCTAAGCGGTTCTGCATTCAATGTGTATACCGAAAAACTTCGCCAACTTCAAATTTTTATTGTTGGCATCCCCTATTCGCGAAGTCTTTTAATAGTCTTTTAATAGTCTTTTAGGATTTTTTGATAATGAAAATATTCTGCGTGGAAAAATGCACGTACGGATCGCGTTCTTATGCGAGATTCCAGAATAACTCCTGCACATAATGTAAAGACACTCTCGCAAAGACTCTTCCAGATTCGTAACCGGACTCTGAAAACACTCTTGGCGAGAGTTTTGCTCGAACCGATATTTTTATTTAAAAAAAGACATCTCGAATAGGGGACGCTAACGATTAAATTTAGGTGTTCTCGAATTCTTTTTGCGTACACATGTTGAACGTAGCACCTTGTAGTATTTTTTGCAAAGGACTTTCGTGAGGTTTAATTTGGGATTCAAAAGTATACTTTAACAAAGTGGGAACAAATTTTTTGTTAACTGTGCAAAATAGTCATGCTTTTACTTCCTAATCGTTTTCTAAAATGAGCAAGGTGAAAATGTAAAGGCACTGCATGCCTTCATAACTTCCATCGTCCTGGCCGATATCAAAGACTGTAAGTGAGGGTGTGAGTGTCCAATCTACTGTACCTCATTATTATGTAGATAACTTATACCCGGCTTTAATCTTGCGAAATTGCATAATCAGAACAAACTACATTAGGGTCGTAAAGACGTACACTTATAGTCTTCACCGCTAACGTAGTATTTCATAAAAATGATTTGTTGCCGCGTTTTAAATCTGCTGTATATCTAACCGTGCGTACGCGCGTGCCAACGGTTCAAGATAGCCAGTTGAAATTTGGTACACTTGTAGAGTCGTCACGTCTCTTCTCGCGGTGCAATTTTCATGAAGATTGAGGCCCGATTGGAGATTTTAAGCGTTTTTGAAATTTTTTAAAAGAAGTTGTGGTAGCTCTAACTTGCGTATATTTTGAACGATCATCCTGAAATTGCACATAAATATAATACTATGATCAAAGATCGTCGGTATTGAATTTGTCCGAAATCTATCGGAGTAGTCAGATTTGATGGAATTTTAATTTTTTTGAAAAATGACTAAAAACGGTCTAATTCGAGTAAACATGGAGGTATCGAGCTTACATTACGCACGGGAACGGACTAACATTGTACAATATTTCGTATTAAATTTGCCGAAAATGGATGAAACCGCTTAAATTTTCTGGAATTTTGAAATTTTAAAATTTTTTCAAACGTATTTTTTATCCGGCACGAGTTTATGTATCAAGTGCCGCTCTAGGAGTAAAATAATTTGGAGACTCGTCATCGGTGCGCAAAAAATACATTGGACGTGGCCACAAAACGGCGAAAATTGAATAATTGACTTAATAATTTCAAAATATATATTTTTCCAAAGCCCTGTATTTTCGTTAATTGAAGTAGGTGCATGGATCTGACAAAACGAAGACGTCGGTGTTTTTTTTTCGCGGTGAACCTGAATCGGCCAATCGTTTGGCATAAAAGACAAACACGACGTTAACGTTAAAACAAGTTGAAAATAAAAATGTTCATATCGCTTCCTCATGTAGAGAATTATTCTTATACAACTATCGCGCACCAATAATCAATCAGATCTAACAGAAACCAATGAAACGACGCGCTCTCTAGTGGAATCGATCCTCGCGTATCGGGTAAATTTCCTCGGTGCTCTCTCTTCTCTTTCTTCTGTTGTCGAGTGTAGACGTGTTTGTCTCTTGCTCCGTATCGATACCCGTACAGTAACGTTCTCGCGCATTGTACAACGTCGTTCGCTGACTGTCTTCAACAATTGGTCGTAGCCTCGGCATCAATTATTCAAGAATAGAACATCTTTACGTGGCGACAATTCTAATCGACTGGAGTTTTTTGGAAAGCATCAACTCCGATTGTATAAAATAAGATAAGTACAAGTCCCCTCCATGGGAAATAATAAAGCAGCGACGAGAATGGGTAATTTTAAGAGAAAATCGATAGAATAAATAAAACTCACAAAGGACAATGTATCCAGAAAGTTAAAAGAGAGAGAATTTGTCGATTACTTGGTAATTTAAGTGTAGATGGACTCCTTTTAAATTTTGATATATAAGAATCGATTTTACTAGACGAGTAATTATTATATCTAACGGAAAATCTGCCACGTATCTGTGACATATAACGTAAATCGCAAAATTATATGTGATGCGTCTCGTGAGGTGCAAAAGTAAAATAAAAGAGTTGTTATCATAATGTTTAATTTATCAAATGAATGTTTCTTTCTCCTCTTGGTTTTAGCTGGTATAATATTTCTAGCATACTTACTTCAAGGAAACGTGCAATTTAGTTTTAATATTATATATAAAATGTATTTAACAAAGTAATTATTATTATCAATTTACCCTGAAATACCTGAAAAGAAAAAATATTTTATTACACTCATAAAAGTGGAAAATTGAAATGTTCATATGGCTTTCTCATATAGGTGAATACGCCAATAAATTGACGATTAAGCACCTTACAGACTTTAGTCAACTGTAACTCTCTTATTTCTGTCCAAATTCTGAACAACTCTTAGACGATTAGTTTCGTTACACTTTACTCTTTTGATTCGTATGATTATAATCTGTATTTGAGGCACATTAAAGTCTATATAACAATTTAAAAATGAAAATGCAAAAAATCCAATGAATGGACGCTCCTGCCAATGAATGGACGGATGACACCCAACGAATGGACGCAATTTTATTGTTAACTAGCAAAATAATGATTAATGAAATTAACAATATATTATTCGCCACGTTGCTTCACAACGGATGTATCGAGTATAGAAATCAAAACCTCGTCAAATAATGAAACATAATTTATTTAATAATGCAATAACCGTTGTCATACGGTGTTATACCATTATGGGTCCATTGTATTACATTTTTTTGAACGTGTGATCATTGTTATGGCAGGATGTGACTTCTCCGATTTACTCTTTATTGATTTGGCCATCTTTTTTTTTAAGCTTTTGTAATGATCGAGCGGAGAGTTTTGGGACTTATAGATATTAATATTGCAGATGGACGGGCGAAGTATCGAAGAGAGAAAACATATGGTGATCACCGGGATTCGAACCCGGATTAATCGGTTACTGAGTAAGAGCGCTAACCATATGCAATGCAGGGCCGTTACACTTTGCTGCCATGTCCCTCTTTTTTTCTATATTTTTCGCAGATTTAATGGCCTTCAGGTTTGCTTGCTCTTGTTTCTTAATTTTTATAGTTTCCCGTTCTTATATTATTTGTTGCTCTTTCTCTATTTTAGCTGCAACTTTCTTTTCTTCACGGAGTCGCCAAGCCTTTGATGTGATAGCATAGATGGGTTCTTGTTTGTTCACAGCTGGCTTCTTAGCTACGTCACTTTTCTGAGGCCAGAGCAAGTGACGGTCGTATAATTCGCTTTTTTGCAGCAAACGGTCCTCGCGAACATGAGGTTTTACTCTCGAAACGTTTTGTGTTGCTGAACTTTCACTGATTTGCCTGTATTGTCCTCTATCAAAGTCAGGCTAGAGATTTGTCTGGATAATTGTTCCTCTACCACGTTTGAAAAATTCGTCGAATTTGCAATGGGTTGTTTTGTGGGATGTGCGACACCTTCATTTGTATAATCCTCAGTGGTTGGATTTGAGAAATCGTTCATGATGATTGTACACATCCTCCAACATTATGTCCAAGTATCAAGATCCATGTTATCATAAAAAAGCTGAGAATTCGAGACATTCCAATTTATCTCTGCACTATAAGCTTCGGGTCTAACATCTTCACAACTTCTATCCATCGGAAGATTATTCGTCTGAAGCGTGTGATCTACTTCAGGCGGCTGACTCGATTCTAAATTGGTTCCTTGACTATACGATGAAGTGCTCGACTGTATCCCGCAATTTTCAACGATACACTTCCAAACGTTTAGAAGTTGGTCTTCTACGACGTCAACCCCGGGAGCTTTTATTCTCTCTCTTCTGGCTCGTTTCAGTCTTTTTATTTCTGCTGGACCTACTATATGCTTTACAACTGTTTTAGCACTCCTGAAATCTTCAATATTAACGCTGCTATCTTCCACCTGCTTCATTTCGTTTCTTCGGTTATTGATACACTTTGTATAGTCGACAGCATTGACGTTGAATGGAAACAATCCGCATATACGAAAGCCGTTTCGAATAGAATCCGAAATTATGCCTCGGTCGAAAGCTTCTTTCAAAACAGGTGCAAAGTTCACTTTAGTAACTGGTTTTGAACTTGTCTGCTTCAAGTTCCGGGTGATTTTTTGCCATTCGTTTTTCAGAGGTCTAAAAATGTTAACATCGCAGGGCTGCAGGATATGAGTGGCATTCGGATAGAATCTGTAGAGAATGATTTTCTTCTCCGAACAGAATTCACATAACTCCAGACTTGCATGAGATTTGTGGCCATCCATGAACAGAATCACAGGAAATATTATATCATTTTCCACCAGCCAAGGATACATTACATCTCGGACGTACTGATAGAAAGTTTTAGCGACCATCTAACCTGAATAGGAGATACCTTAAAATAGAATTATGTTTTTATAGCATTGATATAACCATTGTCAGCAACACTATACCATTTTTTACATACCGATACTCCTTCCTTCCGGGACAGATTTACAGATGTAATCTGGCAGTCGTTTGTATGAATATACAATCATTAGCGGAAGTACACTGCTGTTCATAAATGCCTCCGTACAACACCGTTCGCAGAGAATGTGCATAACACCGTTATACTTTCTTTCTCATTGCGACCAGATATTTCATACAAGTTATTGAAGCTTCTTGGTCCAAGAATGACGTCTAACTTAGGGCACAGTTGGACTCCGGTCTCGGCGAGGTCGAGGATTCTACTTCCGTCTTTAAGAATGTCAATATTGTATTCTTCTGTCAATTGCGCCATTATACCCGTAAATCATTCTCGTAGCCGCTCTTCGGTTACTGCAGCTCGCGCCTTTGAAATAGACTCCGAATATCGTTTTCGTAGTTCTGGGTGTCGTCGGAGAAATAATGCTAACCTGCTGGAGAAATAATACTAATTTGTCACGTGGACGATTTTCCGGAAAGGGAGTTTCTACCTTACTGTCATTCAAAATTTGTTGAACTGAGACTCAGTTTACGCTGTGTGGGTGCACGGGAAAATCAAGTCTGACCTTATTCAGGATCCATTTTACCACACGTTCCTCACCGTCGAGAGTTAAGTATTGTTCACGCCCCATTTTTTATATCATCGGTACTTCTTCTTTAATTTTTGTATGTAGAGTACTTTTAGGCCTTCCGAACTTCTTCGATGCTTTGCCCAATGTAAAGCATTCCTTTCTAACTGCATCAACTGCTAATTTCAGTTGACTTTCATCGTACAAGAATCGTTGGAAACGATACCTTTTTGCAACGAAATTCTTTCTTTTTTTTTGCAGTTGCGCTTTTTTGATGCTGTTTGTGACTGTGCTGCGGAACTCCGCGCCATCTACAAATGTATCGCAAAAATAAAAGTGCAATAGTCACCATTTATTTATTATCTTATTGACCATTGACTGGGCCATTGACTGAAGTCCTTCAGCCGGGATGCGTAGATATATAGAAAGGTAGCTTACAATTGGTTGAGCACAACAAAATTAATATCTAATATAGGTTACATTGCCGGTGTGTATACTTTCTTGAATGATCACGTAATATTGTTAGGCTCCTCTTTTAAATGTTTTAAAATTTGACTCAAAGATGTCGACGGAAATTTGTGTATTCTGCGGATTCCCGGTGGAATCGTGTTACATACGGGGGCTATTACTTCAAAATGTTCTTTAGCGAATTTTGTGCTGAGGATTTTTGTTCTTGTCATGATGGGCTGCACTCCGGTTTTTGCGTAAAGCAAGATATTTGAGGGGTTATACAATGGGTTATCGGGGTGCCTTAGTTTGGTGATACGTCGTAGGACTGCGGTTTCGGCTGTTTTTACATTTTTTGTTGCAGGGTTATTATAATTTAGCAAAATGGGATGACCGTATTCTAATAGTGGACGACAGATGCATTTGTAGATTGTGGTAGCCTGTTTAACTGCAATCCGGTTGTTTTTGAAAGTAAGTGATCGAAAGTGTGAGGCTCTGGCAGTGGTTTTGGCCTTGATCATTTTAGTGTGAGAGTTAAAGTTCAATTTATTGTCGATATGTATTCCTAGATATTTAGCGGACGGACTCGGATTGATTCTGCGATTGTCCATATTGATGTATGGGAACGGTTCGTTTAAGGCGGTCCTCTAGTTTCTCGGGTCGAAAAAATCGATTTTTTTCCATAAATCACATCTACAACATGTGTTGAAAATGTGTGCTATAGGATTTTTCGATATTCGAAGTGGTTCACAAGTCACGGCCCTGGAACGGAGCAGGTATACAGAGTGCGCGCCGGGCTACTCCGAAAGCGGAGCGGCGCTGGCCATTGTATTGATATCCCTAAATCTAACTGCTACCTGAACCTTTTGTAAATTAGCCCCGAGTGAAGGGGAGCCGAGACCGTTGACAGGCGCTTTCGGATATTGACTAAGACGTCGGTTAGTTCAAGTTTTGCTGTGGCAGTTGCGAAGCGTATTATATTTTCACTTGCGAGTCGCACGTAGCTGATTTTTTGAAAATAATTTTCAAAATGTTAAAGAAAGGAAGTAGAAACGCCCGGGCTCGTTACTATCGACCTAAAAAGCGAAAATTCGCAGGCAACCGACACACTTTTAAATAAGACAAGTCGCTTACATCGGCGTCAGCGAAGAAACTACGTCAAAATAAAAATTTGGAAGTGAACGTTGAACAGACTGTTTTGTATTGTATTTTGAATTTTGTGAGTGTATTTTCAACCATTTCTTCGGCTGTTATTTGTAAAGGGTGCAAAAGTACGGTGACTTTCCATCAACGTGATATACGAGGATTGGGCTTTAAAATTTCTATGGCGTACAAGCGTGAGAAAGAAAAAGAAATAGATTCATGCCCAAAAATCGGTAATACCTACGAAATAAATCGTCGCTTAGTTTTCGTGATGCATTTGTTGGGAGTCGGTTATGAATACTATAGAATTTTCTGTGGACTGATGGATATGGGACAAGGTTTTGCTTTAAACACGTACTATTCCACATTAGAAAATATTCACTCAGCTTCTTCGGCCGTTTTTGATAGAGTGTTGTCGATTGCGGTTAATCAAGAAAAGGAAGTCCTTCAAGAACAAGGAAAAGCAGAAAATGAATTCACCGTATGTGGAGATGGCACATGGAACAAAAGAGGATTTTCATCTTTATTCGGAGTCTCAACTTTAATTACCAAGTACACCGGTAAAATGGTTTATGCGTGTGTAATGAGTAGTTTTTGTGCTGGATGCAATTTGTGGAAAAATCAAAAAAATAGTGATCCAGTTCGATATGCAGGATGGCTCGCTGATCATGAAGAAGATTGTACTCGAAATCATACTGAAAGTTCTGGGAAGATGGAAATAGATGCAGTTGTGAAAATGTTTTCTCGTTCAGTAGATAAACATCAAGTTCGATATACGACATACATAGGAGATGGTGACAGCAAGACATTCAGAACCATATGGAGAAGATGTTGTTGTAAACGAAGCG
Organism: Ichneumoninae sp. A BG-2022a; assembly: GCA_030522665.1. Lineage (NCBI taxonomy): Eukaryota > Metazoa > Arthropoda > Insecta > Hymenoptera > Ichneumonidae > Ichneumoninae sp. A BG-2022a. The sequence continues at coordinate 9,432 of JAPYZC010011653.1, forward strand.
TGTGTTGGACACGTTGAAAAGAAAATGGGGACTCGGCTCCGAAATGCAAAAAAATCTAATAAAGGAATTGGTGGGAAAGGTGCAGGAAAACTCACTGATAAATTGATTGGTGAGATGACAAAGTATTATGGATTAGCTATTCGGAGACATTCAGATTCTATCGAGGAAATGAGAAAGGAAATTTGGGTAACATTCTTTCACAATATTTCCACAGACAGCTATCCACAGCATCAAAATTGTCTTGCAGGCGAATCTAGTTGGTGCAAATGGCGCAGAGCTGAGTTTCTCGGAGAGGTTGAGCAATTCAAACACAATAAACCGCCTCTTTCTGAAGCAGTTCAAAAAGTTATAAAGCCAATTTATGAGGATTTATCCAAAGAACAATTGTTAAGCAGATTCCTGGGAGCGGAAACTCAAAATAATAACGAGTCGTTCGATTCGTTAATCTGGACTTTTGCTCCGAAGCACCTCCATTCTGGGCCAAAAGTGGTTGAAATCGCCACGTTTCTCGCTGTCATAATCTTCAACGAAGAATTCAGATCTATCCTGAAGCCTTTGGAAATCATGGGAGTAAAAATCGGACCACAAGCTAAAGGATATGTTCAACAGCGTGATAGCTCTCGGATCGACTGTTCAGAAAGGCGCACGAGTGATGTTGTAAAACAGGCCCGAATCTCGAAAAGGCAAGACGGAGCAGCTCTGCGTGACTTCCAAGAAGAAGAGGAAGGTCTATTGTATGGTCCAGGCATAGCAGATTGACGGTGATATGAAATTTTTAGTATAAATCACATGCGCGAACTTTCAAACGCGTTTTTCTCGAAACACCATTCTTCGAAACTGTGACCACGATATTTCCGAAACTACTGCACCGATCTTGTTCAAATTTATACAGCATCTTTAATATGTTATAAGCCAGCCGTTGAACTAGGATTATCATGATTGCTTCGATAGTTTTTTTTGTACGAACGAAGAACTTAAGAAAAAATGAGTAAAAAATAGAATGTAATTTTCAAAAGTGAGTAAAAAAGTCAATTTTTGTAATTTAGAATTCACTCTAGTTCAATCGCTAGTCTTAAATATGAAGATTAAAATGACGTTTGGTTTTTTGATTTCAGATAAGCAGAACAGCCGCAATCTAGGTCACCGTCAAGCACCTCTTTTACTTGATGTCTTCCTGTCGGCCACTACAACTTTCATTCTATTACATATTTTAACTTCAAAAAATTTGTAAATCTTATTTAAATGTTAATAAAGATTATGCAAAAACAATGAGATTGATTATTTCGATGCTTTGCGCGTAAAAAATTATTGAAAACGCCGTAAAAAAAAGCCGAGAAACTAGAGGACCGCCTTAAATTGTGATTGAAGAGTATCAGTTTTGATTTTGTGGGGTTTGGTTTTAGTCGCCAGTTGTTGAACCACACAATGCTATTGTCTGAAAGTTCTTGTATATCTTGAATTGCTGCTTCAGTGGTTTTGTTATGAGCGATCAGAACGGTGTCGTCTACGTATTGTAAAAGATATTTGTTAGGGTCTGCTTCGTGTTTGTTTTGTAAATTGAAATTGTAAATGTCGTGGCAGTAAATATTGTAGAGTAGCGGAGAGAGCGGCGATCCTTGTGGTACTCCCTGTTCTGGCTTAAATTTGCGAGAGTGTGAGCTAGCGATTTTAACACTAAGACTACGATTAGCGATGAAGTTGCGGACCATCCGAATTAAGTCAGCCGGGCATTCCAGTGTCCACAGTTTGTATAAGAGGCCCTTGTGCCAAATGCTATCAAACGCTTTATTTATATCCAGGATTAATGCCGCGGAGCGTTTGTTTGAAAGTTTAGCTGTTTGTATGTTGGCTGTTAGTATCGTGAGCGGGTGTACTGTCGATTTTCGGCTTCTGAATGTGAACTGATATGCTGGAATCTTCCCAACCAATCTCCGCTTCTATGCGTCCCTTAATTATTTTTTCGAGTATTTTCCTAAGCGTTGGCAGTAGGGTAATGGGTCGGTAATTTTCTGGGAGACTGTGCTTCGTGTTGGGTTTCGGCAGCGTGATGATAGTCCCGATTTTCCATTCCTCCGGAAAGTAGCTGTTGGTCATGCAATAGTTGAATGTTTTTAGCATAAAGGTAAGGATTGCTCCATCAAGTTTTTTGACTATGGACATTGGCACGCTATCATGCCCTGGGGCCGAATTTCTTCCTTTTTTTATAATGTCTAATAGTGTTCTTTCGGTGATCTCTTTTGGGTCGAGGACGTATTCTTCCATCTCTGAGAAGAATTCATTATTCCAAGCGTCGACAATCCTCTCGTTCGTTTCTTCGAATTGGGCCTCTCGGATTTGCTGAAGGTTTCTTGGAAGTGATTTGCAAAGGCCTTTCCACTGTTGTCTTGGTTGATGGTACCGTTGATTACAAGATCTGCCGATGGGAGGCTGCGGTTGTAGCCTGCTAGCATTTTTACTTTTTGCCAGTATCCTTTGCCCTTTTGGCTTTGTATTTCCTCGCAGACTTTTAACCATCCATGCATTTTGAAATGCCAAATTAACGTTTGAATGATTTTGTTCAATCGATTCACTGCCGGTTTTAGATCCGGCGTAGGGTTGCGCCTGTATTCTCTGTACATTCTTCTCTTTCATTTAATGAGCTTTACGATGTGCGGTGGGAGGTTGTGGGAGAAGAAGTTTTGTGTGATTGTAGGTGTGTGAGCCCTAACGGCCTTGGAGATCGTTTCAGTGAAGTTCGCGACCGTGAGCCGGCTCATTGGGATCTCTGCTGTTGAGTCAAGATGTGATTGAATGTCCTTGTTGATGTTTTTGATGTTCGTCTTTGCGAAGTTTAATTTGTGCTCTGCAATATCCGTCAATGGTCGTGACTACCGCAAGGTGGTCCGATCCCAGATTAGGGGTAAGCTCTACTCATTTTATGGCGTTGAGAATGTTGCGTGTGTGGAAAATCCTGTCCGGAGTAGTATCCGAATTGTTTGCCATGAGGAATGTAGGCGGGGTACCGTATTGTACAAAGTTGGAGCGGCGCATGAAGCTGTCTAATTGCCGATTTTTCGCAGCATTTACGTAAAAATCTCCGATTATTAAAGCGTACTTATATCGTCTGAGACGGGTTGCCTATCGGCACCGAGTACGAGAGCGCGAGGTGTATGTGGCGCCATCTGGCAGGATCGAGCGGCGGCTCGATCAAGACCGAGCCGAGCGCAGGCGCAGACGAGAGGTCGGAAGCACCGCGGCGCTGCCGAGTGGGCTTGCTGCGAAAGCACGCCCAAGGTCGAAGAAAGGAGAAAGCGAGGGAAAACCGATGCAGATAATTGGCCAGAAATGACGACACTGGAAAAAGCACACGGCACCAACAGGTACACTATTAGCTGAGCAGGGAATGCCGGAAGTACGTCATGGGAATTCCGAACCGGCATTGGAGGGCGAAGGGAGCTCCCCGCGAGTAACCAATCAGAAAATTAATAATCGGACTTATACATTTTTGTGAAGTGACAAATAACTTGTCAAAACTGCACCGGGCGAGACGTATAAATAATTGATGTTAATGAAAACTGTCCTGTGACACTTGGTGCGAAAAATAATCGACAAGGTTTCAACCGGGACAACGATCGGAGCGAATCGGTAAAGTAGCCGAAGTGACCGGACAGAAACGTCATAATTGCGAAGGTGAATAATAAAAGTCCAAGGACGTGAAAAAGTCACAGCTAGTGCCTAATTCACCTTTCCTGAAGGCACCGGTACCGCCAAATCAGGGTAAAACCGTTTAATTATGAAATAAACACCAATTGCAAATCGCGAGGTGAGAGCGCTTTCACCTGTGACGAGCGCTCGCTCGCACGAATTCCCCACTCCTCATGGCGCGATAATTTAAACACAAACTGTATTATTTTAATGCGCTCATTCATAGATATACGTACATTTATTCTCTGCATGGTAGAATAATTGTAAACTTTCGAAATACGTTAAATGAGGGCCTATAAGAACGAACGTGACTCTGTAGCGAAAGAAAAGATTAACCTTTTACATTTTTAGAAGAGAAAAACCCTCATATACCCTTTTGTTCAAAAGAGTCGCATTCAGAGCTCGAAACCCTTGAAGATACTTGAAGTGAAAATTAACAGATAGTCTTCTTTTTCTCACGCGGGCTTGGGTGGCCGAGATCAGCCGGTTGCCAATTGGTTTACGACCTCTTCGGAAAACAGAGGTACTCGGACACAACGTCGAGGGTTTTCTACGCGGTACAGAGAAAAAGCCCTTGACTCGGCGAGCTGCTCGGTGGGCTCAGCCTGTATGGAAAAACGGAGCTATCGCGCGGGCGGTACCTCAT
>JAPYZC010011654.1:0-11977 GCA_030522665.1 Ichneumoninae sp. A BG-2022a
GCAAGTACTTAAAATAACGATTTTTTTTAAAGGAGATTTTTTTGAAGATATGCGATTTTCGTTATAAAGAGTCACGGTAGCGTCTCCATGCCAGAGCTTGAAGTAATAATTTTTTTTAAAGAGACGTTACCAAGTATATTTACTCGAATATACCGGAAGTAAGATATGGGATATACGATGTACCTTATAAAGACACGCTACCGCGTCTCGACGCCAAGTACTTACCTAAAATAACGATTCTTCTAAATTAATGTTCGCAAGTGTATTTACTCGTATATGCCGGAAGTACAATATACGACATACGATATACAACGTATGGTAAAAACGACATCAACTCCACCGCGTCTCCTTTCACCCGTGACTTTATTAGCCTCGGCGCCTAAACGCGAGCTCAACTGACCTGACTCAACGATTGTCTCAACGTGTAAGACACTTCTCTTCAATATTTTGTCCCTGCAGTTGGACACGCTGTAAAAAATGTTACAAAATGTTATAAAATTTACGACACGTTTAATATACAAAGTTGTATGAAATATACAATCTCGGTATATGAAATTAGAATTCATATATATTGTATTTGAATTTTAACAATTTAATCTTAAATACAATAACTGTATATTAAAATTACCGGTGATGGCATTGAAAATTAAGACATCCGTATATGAAAATGATGTACTTATTACAAATATTATGCAAATAATATTTTAATATTATATTAAAATATAATATATAATATATAATATAATATTATATTATATTTATATTATTTTATATTTTAATAATATTTCCGGTTGTTTTTAATATACCGGTAACACAATATCCTTACACACGTGTCAATGAAATTTCATATACTGTATGTGGATAAAACTTCATGTGCATTTATGAATTTTCAAACAGACATTTTTTACAGTGCAAGTACTATGTACTTGCTACTAAGTATCCACTGCATTGCAACTTTTGAGTAATTTCGGGAGCAGCATCCTGTTAAAGATTCCACTGTTTCTTGTCTTTGTGTGTTTTTTTTCACTTCTCTTTCGTTCGCTTTCCGGACTGCGATGTCCGCCCGTTCTCCCCTCCCGCGACACTCCCGATTCGCCGAACTCGTCGGCCAACTTTTCGACCGAGCGGCGGCGCGGCACCTTTCGGGAAAGTTCCTGAGCTCGGTCAGGGCGAAGAGGGCGAGGAAAGGTGAAAGGGGGTGAGAAAAGACTTAGGGGGCTCGAAGGAAACTTTGGAATTCTTGATCGTACGGTTTCCCGAGCTATCTCCTCGATTCGTCTTCTTCCGGCGTGTCCCTTATGTGATGGTACGAGTTACCGACCGCGTCCTCGTTATGGATTTAAATCGAGATTATTTACTTTCTCGCAGTTACGGTCTCCGACTTTTCTCCTCGTGGTTGAAGCGCCTCGACGTAGTACAATAGCAATTACGGGGTTGGAACGATCAGGCTAGCGCAGGTAACGAGCTAATACAATTTGGGAAATTGTGGAGTATTGGAAAAAAGTCGCAATAGCATAGAACAGTAGAAATTGAGAGGTCATTGACCCTGCAGCAGGCGAGTCAAAAAAGTAATAACTAAAAAGAGCCAAATTGCAAAATAATAATAACTGTTATTATTGATGCACGCCTCGTGCATCGCGTGGAACACGTTACTGGCAGATGCAATCGAAGCAGAATCATCGAATATTTTATTTTTATGTTTTAATTATTTGCCGAATTTCTCCTTTGTCAGATTTGCATTTAATCCATTTAATCCAATTCAGAGCTCCGAATACAAAGTTATATTACAACAATAGATTCTAAACTAACGTACCAATCTAACGTACATTAAACTATTTATTTATTATAACGAGATTAGAGATTGTTTCCTTTCAGTACTACAGATACTTATTTTTTTCTGTAAATACATAATAATAATAATAATAATGATAATAATTATTGATGAATGGTAGGCTAATAGGTATTGTAGTACAACTTTTATACACGTGTCGAAATAATTAAACGGTTAGACTGTGAAGAATGGGAATTAATTATCTAGTACTTCGTTCGACACAATTCATCGCGGACGTCTACATACTCAGACATGTCTAGATTAGGCATTCAAATCGATCGCGCGACTTCACACGGGAGGCGGGGGCGCGGAACGACATTGAATATTCATGAACCGTTATACAATCGATCGCCAATTGGGGTTTAAGAGGTCGCGGTAAGTACAACAATCGCGTCACAGCGTAACTTCCAAGATTGCGAGAGCCTCGAGTGAATAGGAGACTTTCAGGGAAACAAAGGGAGCGGGCAATGGATAAAACTGCGATGAAACTATCGAGCGACCCTGCTACGGCATTTCTGGTATCGCGCAAATTTTCCTGGGAAATGTTGAATAAAATTGTAAAAACAAAACGTGTAGCGTAACGAATCATCTTATGCACTCATTAATCCATGAGAACATACATAGAGAAAATCAAAATTTATTTATATTTATTTATTTATATGTTTATCCATTTATTTATTATTATTATTATCAAACTTCACAGGAAGGAAGTGTAAGACTTATACATGGTGGCCGTGGCCAGGGAAAAACGGGAAAAGTCCGAGAAAAAAACTTCGCCAGGGAATCAGTGAAAAGTCAGGGAATTTCAAAATTGGTGCGGGAAACAGTAAATTGTCGCCGAACCTTCCATAAATAAATAAAAAGTACATAAAAGGAAGCCTTGAAAAAAGAATTTAGAAAGATTTTGAAAAAAAAGTTCATACAACAACTAGGAATTTTAGTTTGCATGATGCTTTTTTTTTTAAAGAAGTTGTTAGAAGTTTCTTCCAGGAAAATTTTGAATTGGTCAGTGAAAAGTCAAGGAATTTTTTCTCGGGGGGGGGGGGGGGGGGGGGGGGGGGGGGCGGGGGGAAGCATTTCCTTCTTCCTTATAAATTCATACATACTCCTAACTACTTAATTCGTGCATTTATTTATGGGCGCCTCGAGCTCGTCGCCCTGAAATCTCGAACTATCGCTGGCGTCGAGTGGCGTCGACTCGTCGGGGCAGTCGTACAGATGCGAGAGCCCGCGAGGAGGTTAAGTACGAAGCCGAAGATAATGAGGGTAGCGCATCGCCATTGCAAACAGAGCCGAGCGGTAAGCAATGGGTGATGGCAGCTCCGAGGATTTAGTCCGACGAGTCGTACGCTGTACCTACATAGTAGTGTGGCAAAGAAAGAAAAGAAAACAAAAAGTCCGCCGCGGCGATGGAAGTGTACACAGAAAAAAAAAAAATAGGATCCAGAGAAGGGAAGAAGATGGCAGCGAGACGAAGCGGGGCGACGGGTGTAGCGGAGGGGGAACGAGGCTATCGGAGAGGGAGACGGATAAGCGAAGTGTCGAGAGTCACGGAGAGCGACGAAAGCGGCCGACGGGAAGGACGAGGTGGCGAAGAGGCGCAGGCAGGGGGGGGGGAACGCGCGGAGCGAGAAAGCGAGAGGAAGAGAGAACGGTTGGCTCGGTAGTTCTCGGTCGAAGGGTGGGAAGTTGCCGAGACATCGATCGGGCCGGCCATTGCTTGCCACACTCCGCAGCTAGGAGTCAAGATGCCATCCCACTACGCGCGAGGAACCAAACTCCATGAAAACTACTCTCCCCCCCTCTCTCGCCCAACCCCGATACACGCACTTGTCCCGGAGCGTGTGCGCGGGCGCACTCGGGAACACCGTTGTCTCTCCGCCGACGGGGATACACACGGGCAATATGTAACGTATAAACACACGGGATAATGCTCTGTTCGCAAAGCCCGTGCGGGGACGCGGAGAATGGCGCGCGCGCGCGCGCGCGCGGGTGCTCCGTGGTACGCGGAGACCCTACGCGGGCGTACAGCTGGCAAAGTTGGTGCGCATGTATACAAAGTCTACTTCCAACGAAGCCCAACCCCGCCGCGTCTTCATCTTCGGCGTGTACACGCGCGTTACGGAGTTAGAATGGCTACGGAGTTTGGGAGACTCCGGGGGATTGAGAGAAGTGACGCCGAGCGCTACAACGCGGGGATAATGAACGTGAGAGCGGCCGGGGAGGGGGGAGACGGGATGAGGGAAGGACTGGGGAGGGGATGCACCCGAGAAGGAGGACGGACAGACGCCCGAGATTTCCTATTTGACGATGTTTCCAAACTGTGCCCGGGATACTACCATAGTACGACCATTATTGGATTTCGTATTAATCACGAGTTTTTAATTAAATTTGTGGAATGGGGGGTTGTACCGTCGTACCGGTGGCCACCATCCCGGCACTGTATTATCGTCGTTGTACGCGACAATAATAATAATTACGGTACTTGCGAATCGCGAACAAAAATTTATTTCAATTAGTTTTTATGGATATTGCAAATATCTGTATATTTAAAATGCATATGCATGTGCACACATGCGTATGCATGTGCGCATATACATGTATATGTATACATATAACGACATTTTTTCTTAAGTCTTTCGCCCACCCTTTCGTCGTACAGATTTCGATCTCAAAAAACATCTCGCGAAAGGCGGTCGTTGACAATTACGTTTAAAAGGGGCCGCGTTTTTTGGGTACAAACGTCGAATGCGCGGCACCTCTTAGCACTTTTTGCTAAGGACCGCCTTTCGTGAGGTGCAATTTGAGATCGTAATCTATACTTTAAAAGGGTGGGAGCAAAATAAATTAAAAAAATGTCCTGTTTGTGAAACACCCTAATGTATATGTATATGTATATGTATATGTATATGTATATGTATATGTATATGTATATGTATATGTATATGTATATGTATATGTATATGTATATGTATTGCGTATTGTGCACAAATTGTCTTGATTGATCGACTGTTATACGGTGAATAATCGCGTTTCGAGAAGGCTCCTGCGGTCCGAAAAACGATCGAGAAACCACGGGAGAGGAAGATATTATTGTTCGCGGAGGAGGAGAGAAGTTAGTGTGTACGATGCTGCGGTCTATCCGCGCCAAAGAATTCCTCGCGAAATACCGGATCGACCACGAGCTCGCGCGAGACTTTTTTCTCGTCCCCCTTCCACTCACGCTTCATCCTCCGACCGAGCGCTCGTAAGGTGAATGTCTCGATTATTTATGTTTCTCGGAAAAATATTCTCCGATTTTGCACATCGCAAACGTTACAGTCATCGACTCGTCAAACGACACACCAAAACCGTTTCGCACACGTTTTCGTAGACGAGAAAAATATTTTCTTTTTACGCATGAGAATATTATTATTTCGGAAAACCATTATCGAAAAATAAAAAATCAATTAATCAATAAAAAAAAATAATAATTTTGTGCTGTTTGTTAAAAAAAAAATGCTCATTTTACATTCCGAAAAGTTATAAAGTAATTCGACGAGTACGTTCGACCGTTTCGGCGTTTCAAAGGTTAAATGAAACGCGTACTTCGCTTCGTCTTCGTTTTACGTTGCGGCCGTGAGGATGTTGGCCCTCTTCAGAAACTTTATTTTCATCTCATCTGTCGATTCATTCCACTGATTTTCTGAGAGTTATTGTGGCATTTCATGAGAAAATCAGTTCAATGAATCGATAGAGGAGATGAAAATAAAGTTTCTGAAGAGGGCAACATCCTCATGGCCGAAACGTAAAACGAAGAAGAAGTGAAGTACGCGTTTCATTAACCTTTGAAACACCGAAACGGTCGAGCGTAGCCGGCGAACTACAGAATAATTTATCACATCGACCACAGCAGCAAAAAATAAAGAGTTATCAATTAATGTGGTTGCCAGTTTCAGTTGTTTTCAGTAGAAACTTTACGCCTGAAGATTGCAGAAAGCGAATTGCTAAAAACCAATAATTGGATTACATCGATGAGTAACTTATAATTGTCACTTTAAAAAAAAAAAAAAAGATTAAAACGAAAAACAAATTTGTACGCTTGTTAAAAAAATGCTTATTTTACATTCCGAAAGGTTATCAAGTAAATTGGTCACCAGTTTGTATTGTTTTGGCCAGATTGCAGAAAGCAAATTGCCAAAACCTAGTAATTGGATTACATCGATGAGTGCTTTGAAATTACAACCCGGAAAAAAAAAGGTTATTGCGATTTCCGACGCAAACGAAGAAGCGCTGTTAATCTTTGGAAGGATGCAGAAAATTCGATGTTGCTCGTCCGTACCGATAGTTACGAGTTAATAAATGGTCAATAACCTTAGCTCGTGCGTGAGGTGCAGCGGAGATGGCTCGGCACCGCCGCCGTGGGTCTCCGCGGCTGACGCGCGCGTACGAGAGTGGTCAGAGGGAGCTCTGTTACTTGGCCGATGCGCGCGTAGGGAATTCAAGGTCGCGCATCTGCTCGCCGCATCCGCGGAGAGCCCTCTCGAGAGAGGCATCGGCGAAATCACGACGGCTTTGTCGGAGGTTGCGTTTCTGCATCCTGGAATCCAAAGTGTCCTCCGTCTGCCCCCTCCTCCCCGCTCGCCTCTGCGGGCCCTCATCGTTGCTTTCCTTTTGCTTGTTTATTGCTCTCCGCACCGGCGCTCTTTTTTTTTTTGTGCCGACCAAACCCGCGCGACTCTCCGCGCTCAACGTCTTCCCGAGCTCCCCCTTGAAATTTCAAAGCGATCCTCTCTGACGGTAGACGCGCGTGCGCAGACTCGCGCACACATGCGCGCGCACACTTTCGCTCCTGCGGTCCGTCAGACTGGGCAGAAGCCCTACGGGCCATCGCTCGTACCCTCCGGCGTTCGCGACTGCGGTCGGACGAGCGATTCCGAAGATCGGCATTCTCGAGGCAACGTGGAAAGCCTCTTCTCGACTCTTACAGAACAGCGATGCTTTTTTTTTGTTGTTTGTAATAAATAATTGACTGATTGAGACGTGCTGGCCGCGCTCAGGGGAAACCGGGAAAAGTCAGGGAAAAAGATCGTGAGGGAAAAAGTAAATTGTCGCCGAAGCTTCTACAAATACATGAATTGTACATAAACGGAAGCCTTGAAAAAGACAAACTGGGAACATAAAAAAATATAGAATTAAACATTGAGAGCATGCGAATCAAGTTCTCAGCCTGTCTCTCTCGCCGCCCCCCCCCCCCCCCCCCCCCCCCCCCCCCCCCCCACCAACCACCTCCTAAGGTAGCATTTTTTGCAATCTTTGAAAATTGCGTTTTTTCATTGCAAAGAATCGTGAAAAAATGCACACGTATTCAGAAAAACAAACTAATCATTTTTATGGAAATAAATAGTTAAGTTGCCGGGTAATTTTTTTAACAATTATTTTTATCGTTAATTTGTCAATAACATTTTAGGATTATTATTACATAAAAAAAGTATTTTCAGCACCTCCAATATTCTTGATTTTTTCAGACTGTTATCGCATCGACAAATGTTTGAATTTTTCCCTGAAACTCACGTTTGGCGGACTCTAACGCTAGGGCTACCTTAAAACAATCCTTAGGCATTTTCATTTGCATCATTACTTTTTTTTATAGAAGTCGTTAAAGTTTGATCAAGGAAAACTTTGAATTGGTGAGTGAAGGCAGGGAAAATTCAAGGAATTTTTTTCCCTGTGCAAAACGCCCACCATGTGAGAATGAATCGATTTATTGCGCTCGTAATCATTCCAAGAATAAGATGCTCGTAAGTTGTTCCATAAAAGCCCGCAGCCTCGACGTCGCTTCGACCCAAGTTACGCGACGACGCCACGACAAAGACATTTGAAACGAATTCCCCAACAAATCCCGACCAATCGACGAATGTCGACCGGGAAAGATCTTCAACCGACTCTGCACGCGATATCTTTGTTTCCATTAAATCCCTCCGATCCGCAGTACCGAAGATTCGCAAGCCCGATGTTTCGCAGGCTTCGACGAGCGATCGCCGCGACCGTCGAGTCGGTAAAGCAGAGCGCTCTGAAATCCCCCCTCGCGCCGCGTCTCTCGGCCCTCGCAATTACTCAACCGGTTTCTTTCCGGGGCTTCCTTCATCTCGTCCATTAAAGTCGTCCTCCCCTCGCCTCATTCCCGCCGTATCTCGAGCGCGGACACTCGCGTTGTTGCGTCCCTCGTCGGTTAGCGCGGGAATGGGAGACAGCAGCGAAGCCGCTCGAATGCGGGCAATCCCAAAACACACTATTCATCCGAGAACGTTTGCGGGGTGCCGTCGTGACGCGAAACGCGCGCGAGCGACGACGTTCGGACCGGGGCGGCGGGAGGGAGCTGAGCGAAGTTTCCGGACGGGGAGAGCAGGAGGCGCGCGGGGCGCGCGCGAGCGAGGAACTAAGAAGCGAACGTGGAGACGCGCGAGACTAGTGGCAGGAGCGCCGAGCGGCGCGAGGGGGGGGGGGGGGGGGGGGGGGGTGATGCAAAGTTTTGCTTCAGGAGTGGAGAACTTAACTGAGTTAACTTTGCTACCGAACAAAACTTTCGGCAAACTTTAAGTAGTCGCGCCACTGCCGCCGCTGCTCGCTCTCCACTGTTTCATTGCTCCGGCTGCCCTCCCGGTGTCCCGGCTATATCCGTGAGCATAGGCGTCCGACGCCATTGCCTGCAGTCCCTCATCTTTCCTCGGATGCCCCGTTGTCCTTACCTCCGTTGCTGCGACGGGAATGTAAACTGCTCGCTGCTCACCGATGGAAGTGGACTAACAGTCGACCGAGTACAATGGGCGGAGAGACGACTCTCGCGGTATTCGCCGAACATCGGGACGATGGACGAGAGTAGGAAAATTGCGTGGAAGCGACGTTGGGAAAACGAAATCATTGACGGCTGTAATTTTACGCACACAGTCGCCTTCGTTGAGGAACGATTAGTAGTGATCCGTATTTATTAGCAAGATGTCACATTGGTTATCGATCTTTCAAGGGTGTAAGAAGCGCCTTGGCGATTACATGAATGTATTATATTTCATTTCATTTCATTTATTATTATTAATTGAATAGATACAAACTATTTTACATATATTGAATTTTTCTGTCCGCAGAAGCTTTAAAGTTCGTACGCTGATATCACCCGTATGTTTTTTACGTATCTTAGTTGTTCAGGTACAAATATCGCAGGGTTGATGGAGTGATTCTCCATACATATACTTTCTACATAAATAACGATCCATATATTATTCAGTCTACGCTTTGATGCATTCCATCCATTAATTTTTTTTTCTTTATATATATTTTTATTCAATTATATTTAATTTAATTTATATTATATTATTATAAATTATAGTAGTAGTAAAAGGGATTTATTGCCAAAGCTTAATATTTATACAGTTACACACTTATACTAATTTTATTACGAATGATAATTATACACCACAAAGGGCCATCGACCTGAGTCGTTCAGTCAGCATATTATATAATATTATCGCTATGAAAGCAACTGTTTGCGACAAGTGACAGCCTTGTTTCATTGAAGTTTCATTGAAGCAACGTGGCAGCGAAGTAACTTCCATGCCATAGCATAAAACTAAACTGAGCCAAAACATCGGGACAATAAGCGGCTCTCCCTTGGTTCTTCGGTGGCTTCCAGTTTATGTTCTCCCGGCTGACACTAGTGTCCCTTATTTACGTCTTCTTCCCTGACGCCGCCTCGAGAAAGAGTAAGAAAGGTACTTATGCCCTCTAGAGGTCCGTCCGGCAGAGAGCGTCGCCTCTGTAAACTTGAGAGAGAGGGATCGCGAAGCCTCGTAAGATCACTCGTCTTCGTTTCTCCGCTCTCTCCGGTTTCTCCGTCGAAAATCGATGGCCGACAATGACTCAAAAATCGACCTCCACTAAACCGTCCGAGCAAATAAACTCGCAACAGTACGCCGAGTTTATTTATCTCCGGTCAACGCATAGCCCTCGATTTCGCGTAAGTTTCAGAGAAATGAGGGGGAATTGCAAACACTTCCGGACGGTATAAAAATCGGAAAAAAATAAAGCATATTAACGGACGAAACTAATGCGAAGTGAAGACTATTCGCAAGAACTACCTCAATGGAGTCTCTCTTATCCCCTTTAATCATGAATCACTAGACATCGTTCAATACGACACTCAACCTCCGGAGTACTTCAATTCTCGCCGAATTCGCGGATCAAGCGGACCTTAGAAAAAAAAGAAATACACCGCCATGCCCTTCAGTCGCGTCTGCTTTTGCAGCAGCACTTGACCTTACCGGCCGTTCTATAAACAAAGGTAGAAAACGCCGCGCATTCCGAGCGAAAAGTTTGCCGTTCGTCGAGGGTTCGGAAAAAGTCTGCGGTAGTTTGTGCTCTTTGCGCGAAAAAAAAAAACGTCGTACCTAATGTATGTACGGGGGAAGAAAGTTCGAACGAAACATGTGTTCCTCTTCTTTCATAACCGAGGCTAGAGCCCGATATAGTGTACGCAGAGACTCTCGCACCGTGGGTCGGCGCATCGCGGAGTGCGGGCGTGCGCGCGCATGTGTGAGTGTCTGTGTGGAGGGGGAACTCGGGAAGCGGGCAACAACTCGTGCACACTATACCGCTTGACGAACGGCGGGGGGGGGGGGGGGAAGATGGGGGCTTCGATACACGGACAGCCGTGGAGGAAACTCACCAAGGATAATAAACTTGATATGGACTTGTTTCTCGGCCAAGTCCAGCAGTCCAGATCGGGCGCACGAAGTTGTACATCGTCGTATATCATAGCGGAAGGCGAAACGAGACCCGAGCGTTCCCTCGGTCGACGTTACAGCGTCGCTGCCTCGACGGCCATAGCACACGCGCTCCCCCATGCGACATCGACGAGCGATTGAGCGACCCGAGCGGTCTTACCTATTGCTGTAGCGAGCGCAGACTGGTGTTTTTTTTTTCTGTGTTTTTCTTTTTTATTTACATTTTAACGCCAACCAACGACGCCGTTCGATGCTCCTCGAGGCCCGCGCAGTCAATGGGAGATTATGCCGTAACGCTTATTCTCGAGTAATTGCTTCGCGCGCTAACGACACTGGGCTTATGTCAGTATCTTTCGTTCAACGGCTCGCATGCTCGACAAAATTCTCGTTTTTTTAAAATCGTGGTATTCGATAATTTTTGAGGTTGATCGTTATAGAACGTTACCCCAGGTCGTCTCAATTATCTTCGGTGGCTCGGGTCGTCGCGCATGGTCCGTCGGATCGCGATGTTCGTCGCACTGTAACTTTCGAACGGAGACACATTTCTGGGTCCGATTGTAGCAAAACGGAAACGCCAGACTCCGCCCGGCGAGAATAAGCTACGTTGCAACGCGGATTTTTGAGCAACGCAACGTGAACGTCGATTGAATATCGGGGAAAATTAAAGGGTCAGCAATTAAAAAAAAATTAAAGGTTTCTCTTTGCGAAAAAAGCAGCTAACGAAATAATTCTCAATAATCGAAACAAAATATTTCTACACACCAAATTTCCTACACGCACTGTTTACGAAGCCCTAAATTGAATGCTCAACGAAACCTACGCACAAATCATCTGCAGACACTAAAAAATGGAAAAAATCAAAACCCTTTAAAGAAGATGCACAAAAGCTGCGAACGAAATTAGCGAAGAATACGTCGATTGGAAACCGTCAGTCTGTTGGCCACTATATGTCACTCGTTAAAGGTGCTATGTGTGTCATATGTGGTTTAATAATCGAATCGTTAAACATGTAAGGGAAGTGGTCAATAAACACATTTACTACCACGAAACCTCTTCCCATTACGAAAGAACCGGCGTTATTCCTGTCGCAAACAGATTACAGCTGCTGACCAAACAAGTCTCAACGAACCAAACATAAAATATTTGCAATCGTTATGCATAAAGCAAACACCACATATGACGCCAATACATAAATATCCACAAATATCTACCAAAACCCTAGAAAGAATGCCGAACAAGCATTACGAACAAAACACCTGCACAAACTACACGAAATGCAAAAAAACAAAATCCTTTAAGGTAGTACTAGCGCAATGACTGACGCCGCCTAAGTTTGAGAGGAATAAAAGAGAATTACAAACACTTCTCGATCGGATAAAAATCTGAAAAA
>JAPYZC010011663.1:0-10064 GCA_030522665.1 Ichneumoninae sp. A BG-2022a
TGTATACGAATTCTAATTTCATATACCGAGGATGTATATTTCATATAACTTTGTATATTAAACGTGTTGTAAACTTCATAACATTTTTTACAGTGTATTATTTTGGTGATGTCTCATCGATTTCAGGTCACAGCTTTCATCGACGCTTCGGTTATCTATGGTCCCGACCTCGCGACCGCCCGAAGCCTCCGCGAGGGCCAAGGTGGTGCCTTGCGAATGTTCAAGACCGCGGACAACCGGACTCTGCTACCACAAAGCACGGACCCCAACGACGGCTGCAACAGGGAGGTCGAGAGCGCCCGTGGACGTTACTGCTTTGCGTCGGGCGACGGAAGGGCCAACGAAAATTTGCACCTGACGACGATGCACCTGTTGTGGGCGCGTCAACACAACAGAGTTGCCGCAGCTCTAGCGGAGACAAATCCAAGCTGGGGCGACGAGAAGCTCTATCAGGAAGCTCGCAGAATAATCGGTGCCCAGTTGCAGCACATCGCGTATAAGGAGTTCGTGCCTATCGTCCTCGGCGAAAAGGAAGTTGGCGCGCGAAGATTGAAGCCGCTGACGTCGGGATTCAGACCGAAGAACGATTCGGCGGAAGTCGATCCGGCGATCGCGAACGGCTTCGCCGCCGCGGCTTTCCGATTCGCTCACACTCTGCTGCCGGGATTGATGAAGGTCACGGACGCGCAGAAAGCCACGTCGTCGTACGTTGAACTTCACCGAATGCTCTTCAACCCTTACAGCCTGTACACCAAGGGCGGAATGGAAAGTTCGCTGACCTCTACCACTTCGAACTTGATCCAGAAGACAACGACCCACGTCACGTCCCAACTGACGAAGCATCTTTTCGAGGATCCTCTGTCGAACGCCACGGTCCCTTGTGGTCTCGATCTGGTGTCTCTGAACATCCAGCGCGGAAGGGACCACGGACTTCCGGGCTACAACGCTTGGCGACAATATTGCGGTCTCGGTAAGGTCGCCACCTTCGCCGAGCTCACCGGCCAACTCGAACCCGATTCATTGGACGAAATATCAAAGGTCTACGGGCACGTCGATGATGTCGATCTCTACACCGGCGCGCTCGCCGAAAGCGACAAGGGTGACGGACTTGTCGGACCGACTTTCAGGTGCATCATTGGCGATCAGTTCTCGAGGATTCAGCAGGGCGATCGGTTCTGGTATGAGGTGCCCGGAGAACCGCAATCTTTCACAGATGGTGATTTTTTTTATATCTTTTATTTTTCAGAGTTTCAATGGGTTCAAGCGAAGAAGCGTGTTTTTATTTTCGTTTATCGGTATAAAAAAAAACTAAAATCGCGTAAAAAATTCCATGTGATAGATTGTTCGTAGTAGCGTTGTTATCATGTAAAAATATGAATGGGTCCGGATATAAAAAATTGTAGGAGCACTTTAATTCTTTTCTAAACAGAGAATATAAAAAAAATTGTTTTGGACAAAAATTAACTCCTACGATTTGTGCTCGATCCCGTGAATTGCTTTGAATGATCGAAACACCGTTACAGACACACCCAGAAACAAAATTATTTGACGGCCACAGTTTATTTGGATTAAGTAAAATATTCATTTCATTAAAAATGTTTTTTTTAAAATTAAGTAAATAGTTACTTAAATGAAATAAATGATTATTTAAATCAAATAAATATTTTACTTAAACCAAATAAACGGTGACCGTCAAATAAATGATGTTTCTGGGTGCAATCAGTCGCACGGAAATTTTGAAATGATTTTGTTTACTGATAAAAAAAAGATCGCGTTTTTTGGCCTGAAATTGTCGAACTATCCCTTAATTGATATTAATAGTATTGAAGTTAATGGTTTTCATATCGATAAGATAATCGACTGACCGTTTATCGATTTTTCAGGCCAACTGAAGGAAATTCGTAAAACCTCACTTGCGAAGCTCATCTGCGACTGTTCCGATGGAATAGATCAGATCCAACCGGAAGTGATGCGTTCGGTGGGCCCTGAGAACCCCGTGACGTCCTGCGAGGACATTGCCGGCCTGGATTTCACTGCATGGAAGGACCCATCGTCAACGCCAATTTTGAAAGCCATTCCCGCGGCGGATATGCCCGAAACATGGCTGAATTTTAAAACGACGATAAACAATACCGTACAAGAAATCGTCGATTTCTTCAGCAAGACCGTACCGGCGCCCGGAAGTCCCGACTGGACGACCTTTAAGGACTGGGTCAACAAGTCCTTTTCCGACATTCGAAGCGAAGTGTCGTCTTTGCATCCGAAGCCACTCCAATCTATCGCCAGGGTTCCTCCGAGTGAGGACAGCAAAAAGGAAGTTTACAGTCAATCCCTCAAAGGCAAAAAATCCCCCGAAGATTTCGTCAAGAAATCGGCAAATTTCAATTACATGCAATTTGCGATGAACAGATCGCTGACGGATATAAACACATACACCAAGACCGCTGCGATCCAGCCAACGACCTACGAAGATTGGATAAGTTTCAAGGAAGACATAAAGAAGTCTCTCAACGATGCCCTGGTGAACGCGACCGGAACACCGACCGCCGAACAGCGAGAGGAACTGAAGAAACAGATCGTAGCTGAGATTGAAGACATAAAGAGTCGTATAGCTTCGGTCGCAGCGACGAAGCTCTATCTGGCGAAAGAAGCGGCGGCGGCAGATCCGGCCGCAACGGCGGATTGGTTGAGCTTCAAGTTCGACGTGGTAAAAGCCGTCACCGACGCTGTCGACAGAGTAAAGGCCAAAGCCCCGCCTCCCGGCGATCCGACCTGGGCGACTTACGGTCTCGACATAAAGAAACAATTTGCCGGCATAAAAGATCACATTCCTGTTTTACCGACCGTGAAACTGACGGCCGACGATCCATCGGCTGCTGCCTACTGGGACAGCCTCAGGGACTCTCTGAACAAATCGATCAGCAGTGCAGTGGCTGGAATCGGTGGGTCCATGCCTGCACCTGGAGATCCGGCTTGGGCAGCCTTCGGTGCCAAGATAATGAAAGATTTTACGCAGTTCAGGGACAAGTTCGCAGTAAAACCGAAGGTAAAAGCTGCGGCGCCCGGAAAAGTCGTGCCTTTCGACTGGATAAAATTTAAAACGGAGATTATAAACTCCGTGGCCGACACGGTCAACGAGATAAAGAAGAACATGCCGGCTCCTGGATCGCCAGCTTGGGCAGCCTTCAAAGGCCAGATCATCAACGGATTCGCAAAGATACCGAGCGAAGTGCCATCCGTACAGCTGACTGCCGCCGGACCTGCCAAAGGATCGAAGCCACCGAAAACCGACACCTTCGACTGGATGACCCTGAAGAAAGACATCATCAAATCCGTCAGTGACATAATCAACGCCGAGTCCATACCTACCAATCTACCACCCGGGGATCCAAAGTGGGCCGGATTCGGAGCGAAGTTCGCCAAGTTCAACAAGACCTTCGAGGTAATCAAATCGGAGATCGACACTCTGAGGCCGAAACCGGAAGAGGCTCAGTTTCAGCTTCTCACGAAGGACTGGGCCGAGTTCAGGGCGAAGATCAACGAGTCTCTGACGGACGCGATTGTCTCTGTACAATCGAAGGCTCCCGCACCAGCCGATCCAGGCTGGATGTCGTTCAGAGACTCGATAGAGGACGAATTCGCCGCTCTGAAGAAAGAAATTGCCACCGCCAAATCCGAAGGATCCTTGATGGCTGCCGACGTTCCTCACGAATCCATCTTACCCGCCTCAAGCGCGAAAGAGGCTTTCTATTTCCCCGAACTTCCGGGCGATCTGTTTTCTCTGCAGGCAAAGGCTAACAAGACTCTCCTGCAACTGAAGAAAAGCATAGTCGACATGAAACTCGGAGCAACCGCGCCGGTAATATCTGCGGCCGACTGGATAGCTTTCAAGCAGGAATTCAACGACGCGGTGGCGAACTTCGCGAGTATCCGGAACGCCAGCGAGGCCGTGGAATGGGCAAAGATGAGAGATTCCGTGAAGAAATCGTTCGCCGACTTGCGCGCTCAAATTGCTTCTCTGAGAAACACGACGGGGATGTTGCAACAAAAATCTCAAGTCCCGACCGGGCAGGTCGTCGAGGGTTTGGAGGAGAAGAAAGTCAAGGACTTGACGAAGGATGGGAAATTGCCGGCGAGCAGCGAGACCCTCTTTGATTGGGTGAAATTTAAAGCAGACATAAATGCTACAATACACAATTTGCTGGACGATCTTGGAAAAATAGTCCCCGGTAAAACGCCATCGAAGACCCTCAAGGGATCGCTGGTCAAGGCACAGAACAAATTTGCGAATTTGCAGTTTTCACCGGCGCTGACCGCGCAGCCGGTACTTCCGGACGATTGGGCTGTTTTCGTCAATGGTATAAACAAGACGTTGAGTGGTGTGATGAAAAAGATTAACGCACTTAAACCCGTCGATAAGACGAACTCGATTGCCCTGGAAAATTACGAGAAGGAGGTCGATGATTTCTTCGAAGAGGTCAAGGAAGTCGTCGAGAAGAAGAAGAGCGAATTTGCGGCTGCAACGTCGATGGCTTTCTCGACGATGGGATTGAAGATGAGCTCGAGACTTCTGGTCACTTCGTCGATGATTCTGTCCGTTTGGATTATCGCTGTCTATTAGAATTGACTAACGAGCGTTTGCGGTACAAGAATGGAAAAGCAGTGGAATGCCCTAAAAAGTGGTGGATATTATGCTTCCAATTTTTTGTTTCCATATTTTTCAATGAAGCCAATGTATCGTAATAATTATGTACCGCGGTTGACGTAAGAGTCGCAGAGATTAATTTTAGGAAAACTTTATATGGTGAGTGTATGCGATGTGTAATATCGATGTAAAGAAGAAAATAGTAATTTGCGATACAAGGGCGTAAAAGCGGACTTTTTGGCGAAGGTTGGGAAGCGGCCGCACGAGTCGGATCGAGTGCCGCCGCTTCACAACCGTGACACGAAGGAAAATAGAACCGATGTGCGCATGCGCGCACAGTATTTTCGATACGGTTATCGGTATTTTCGATACGCCTTCTGGAAAAGCGCCATCTTCTGTCACGGCCGGCCCATGCATAACCTGGCACTTTTCGTGCATGCGTTACAAAAAAAACCATTTATATATTATATACTTCTCTAACAGAGAAATGAGTGACTTACCTTAGATTTTTTAAATTTATGGTGATAACTTACGCAGTAATTATCTTTTATCAAGCTGTACCCTGGTGAAACTTTTTAAATTTGTATGAGAAGTTCGACGATAATTGAAAATACACGAATGTGGTGTTTATTGGAACTCGGGTGACTTTGTTGTTATTCATTATTTATTGTCGCAAAGAAGGGCGACACCTCGTAGGATCCAGAAATCCGGTGATTTCGTTGTTTGCAGCCACAGCGGTGTTATCAAGAGTACGTAAGTTCTTTTTGGCTTCTTGTAAACCGGGCACTGTAACGATTTAGGCGTTTCAAAAAATATGCAAATCGAATCAAATATATACGTCATAGCGACGGGTTTTTACACAAGCTTTTAAGTACCTGATACAGTTTGGGATTTTTGTCCGGTGTATTGTAGAGCGCAAATATGTGAATCGCCGGCATCATGACGTAAAGTACTTTGTTAGCTGATTCGCAAAGTTTGTTGTTCCTTCTGTCCCAGCCGGCGCCCTCCAAGTAGAGACCGTAAACGTAGACACCTTCCTGTTATAGATTTTTGTATCGATTATTATTGTAGTTAGAGAACAACGGATGAAAATGGACCCCGGGGCAACATGAACCGAGGACAAACCAACTCCGGACCAAAACGGATCCACAGGTAAAATGGACCTCGAGGTAAAATGGACATATGTCCTCAATTCGGGATGAGAATTTTTTTATATCCAGCAAAAAAATGTATAAACATAGTCCATTTCGTGTCGAGGTTCCGTTTTGTCCCGTTCCCTCCTACGATTTTACCGACACTCGTAACAATCGTTATTCAAGGGATGCTCACTGTTGGAGGCGTTCTAACTTCTTCGGCCATATTGCGGGTAACTTCGTTGTGAAGAGTCACGTTGTCCAAAGCCCATCCCTTGTGCGCTCTCGTGACTTCCTGTCTCATAGCCGTTAGAAATCCTAAAAGTAACAATAGTAAGGATAAGGTTTATCCACGAAGATAAAAAAAAATGAAAAATACACGCCGAAGAGAGACCTTGAGGATTGAAGAATCCGGTCATCCAAAATTTCGCAGGTCTACCGACGTATATCCAGCTGCAGAATTGTTGATTTCTCTCGAGCAACTCGGTAAACCAAAAACCCAGGGTAGACGATTCCCAAGATCGCGCTCTCCAAGCTTGAGGAATCCTCGCGTCGTAAATGTTGTCCAAAGCGTCTCTCAATTGCTGAAAGCAATTTAACAAATATATCGTTTACATTCCTTAAATAATATATGCAAAAAGAAAAGAAGTACCTCGTTCATTATTATGACACCTTCGATTGCCAGGAGCAAATCTTTCAGCATAACTCGTACCAATTTAATCACTGTCTGCATACGATCGATCTCCTGCTTCAGGAAAATATTCATAGACGCCGTTGCATCCATTATTCGTAATCTAAAAAAATCGGAGTGATTATTATTATTATTATTATTATTATTATTATTATTATTATTATTATTATTATTATTATTATTATTATTATTATTATTATTATTATTATTATCTTTGTAAGTTGGATCGTGCGAACCTGGCTTTAACTTCGAAAGGATCGTAAGCCGGTGGTAATTTATCCAGCATCTCTTTTACTTGTCTCGCCACGGATACTTCACGAGATTCTCCGCCAGCTCCACCGCCAGCTTCCTTCGGCTGGACCGATATTAT
Source organism: Ichneumoninae sp. A BG-2022a (assembly GCA_030522665.1). NCBI lineage: Eukaryota > Metazoa > Arthropoda > Insecta > Hymenoptera > Ichneumonidae > Ichneumoninae sp. A BG-2022a. The sequence continues at coordinate 6,840 of JAPYZC010011663.1, forward strand.
CGTGTCCAAGACTTCTTGCGTGGTGTTGCTCTGATATCTACAAAAAATGTAACGTACAATTTTTACCACTTTTTTCTCAACTCATTTGTTAAGAGCTAAGAAATAGCGGGGCAAAACGGACTATTTTCATCAATGCCCGCGAGGCAAAAAGAAAGGCAATTTATCTCAGATGGAGGATACGGGTCCATTTTACCCCGCCGTCCTCTATGAGGGCATCGCTAGTCACTGACGTTATATCGGCGTTGGAATGAAGGCCGTAAGCCTGAGGAGGATCTATCGGTGCCATCGCCTCGATAGCTTTCAGGTAATCGGTAACTTGTTTGAAATTCTGCACGACGTATCCTTTGTAAAACGCAAAACCCTCGGTGAAGAGAGCCTCGGAGAACCAGACTTTCGCGAATGTGTTTAAAAGCCTTTTGTCGTAGTCGTCGGTAACTCTACCTCCATACTGTACCTCACCTAACATGTATCTATAAAACAGAAGAAGTAAGGATCATTTTTTACTCAGCCGCAAGCAACTAATCAATGATTAATGATTATCATTACTATTAATTAGGAATGTAGAATCTACCTACATAAATGATATATCATGTATTTTATACATCATAAAATATTTTATATTTTTAAAAATAATTTATAGATTGTATGGGGTATGGCGAAAAATTTGATCGAATTTACGTTTACCGAACAGTCGGCCAGCTTATTCCTCGTTTGGGATCGTAGTCATTGAGATGATTGTTCATGAACATGCACGAGGCTAACCAGTCGGCAGAATTAAATTCGTAAGGTATGTTCCAGCCCAAAGGTCCGAACTTTCGACGTTCCTGAACGACAGTGTGAAGAAACGAGACTCCATAGATCAGAGGAATGTACTGAACGGCGTCGCACTGATCGAGCATTTCCTGATTCATTCCGCTGTAAGTGGCTAGAAGTCCGGCTCGGACACCTGCGAATACATTTACACTACGGTGTAATTAATGCTCTTTTTATTGCGTGGATAAAAAAAAAGAAACAATGTTACCCTGCGGCGGTTCGTATGTGAACTTGATCGACATCTGCAGCAACGATATCGGAAAATCGTTGTGTGGCTCAGTGGTTATCCACACCCGGAAATCCGGATGCGGGGCGTCCATGTCGAGAATGAAATTCGCTAGTTCGCTCATGTATTCCAGTCCCAAGTGGCAATTTTGGCACAATGCCCAGAAACCCTGCACGTTAGTGTTTATCGACAGGTTTTTTGTTTTTAGTATCGATCTATCTTCAAACGGAAGCTCAAATTTTTAACAAATTTTCTACCTCGGTTTTAGCGCTGTTCAACAACTTTCGAGCGTGCACCTCTTGTCCCTGTCCCATGGATATGCTTTTGCACAATATTTCCATTTTCTTGGCTAACTGCTCGATGCTCGGTGTCGGATCGGAGCCCATGCTCAGAAAACATATCATCGGTGTGTTTGGCCTGGACTCCGCGTGCATCGAATCCAAAAGCGTTATGACCGGCTCGGCGTATTTCGGTCCGAGCGAACTGGCGATGTATTTTCGTGACTGGGACAGAGCTCGGTCCATGCACCATGCTCTGAATCACAGATAAGCGAATTAAGCTTTTAAAGGACATCATTCAATTTTTATTTTTTTCTTTCTCGTAGAGGAGCTTTGTTTTCATGGAAAAAAAAATCGAGATTTTAATTACGTGTTCAGAATGTTCTAAAACATCGAAAAATCATTTTAAAAAAAGTGCATGCGTGTCCGTACGTGCGTGAGCGCGTGCGTGCACGCGTGTCACTTCAGAACGGCTTGAGCTATCAAACTGAAATTTCTAAGGTATATCGCCCTATAGCTTCCCCTCCACGGGTCGCATCGATCGATATTCGCTCCCTGGTGGCGACTGCGGAAAAGATCGAGGGCGCCCAAATCGAGGTCCTAGTGTATTTTCAAATAACCATTTCGGTGATCTCAACCGCATCGCGAAAACTCGAGTGCCCATCATTTTCTACGACATGAAATGACTATTGATAATAATGATGTATATGACTATTGGATATCTTGAGTAAAAATCGAAAGTGCCAGAAACAATTCACGAGTGCATCATTCCATGTATCTTTCCACGGTGATCACAGTCGCTTTGCGTAAAAATCATACACAACGTTGATATTGAAAAAAGTTAAAAATTGAAATTTTTTACTTTTTTCAATGTCAGCCTAACGGAACTGGTGCAACCACGACGGATCCAAAGTTGCATCGTAGTCGCAGTCGCTCTACGGTTGGCTAGACATACATCTGCGAGTTGCGATGACTTTGACGACACTCCGGCTACGCTGGAATGCGACCGATCACATTGTGCAAAATTTTTTTGTGTAACCTTTATGCAACTCTGCTTTGAACGACTCGAGCGACCCCCATGCAACTACAAGCCACATAAATAAGAGGGTTATACAAGTCACATAAACAACGATGGTTACAACGGTTACAGTAAAAACGACGTTAAAATAATAAAGGCTATATGCGTATCTAGAGCGAGGCAAATTTTGAACATTAAAATTGTCCATTAGTTTGAAGTATGATTAGTTATTGAAGTATGTTGACGGTCACCTGAATTCGGTTAGGGCAACGTCGCGTTTTTATAATAATATATTAATATTATTATTATATAAATAAACTTTACCTGATTATCAGTAATCTTCTGAAGGTATCCAAGCTATTGTAGCCATCGGGTATAGTTTCTTCTTCGGGGGCGTCTTTGTCGAACCAGTACTTCCAAACTTTCTCGGAAGCTTCGACCTGTCCTGTGATATACTGAAACTGCCTGAGGGCTGAGAGGGCTACCAAATTCAGCCACGTAACGTCGGTGATCCATTTGCATGGCTTAGCTTTCACGGCGTTAAGATCGAGGGCTGCACCTCCCTTGATAAAGTACTGAAACTCCTCGTGCGTTATCGATCCCCTCTGAAGATCTATCTTGAGCGTCATCAGCAGTATAAACATGTACTTGTGATTCTCGTACAAGCCTCTCGCTTTGTATCTGTACACCTCCAATGTCAGATACTCGATTATGAAATGTATTCTCTTCTGATTCACCGGACTCTTCTCCGATCTATCGGGGAGAGTTAAATTTTGTCATCATTTGTTATTGCGCACAGAGAAAAAAAATCATTTGCGTCAACAAAATGTGCGCTTACGGGTGGCGAAACAAATGTTTGGTTGATCGAAAGAAATACCACGTTGATCGAA
>JAPYZC010011664.1:0-12145 GCA_030522665.1 Ichneumoninae sp. A BG-2022a
AATTTCATGCAATTTTTTTTTTTTTCGAGACGCATTTTTCCGTATTAAATATTCATCTATGAATTAAAAAAGTGTCAGATTCGTGATCAGCGTGAAAAATACATGGAATTATAATCCCGGAGTGACAAGTAACGATAAAATTTCCCGGGTATTTTTCTATTGGTTTCGTTCACGACTGCATCCATGGCTCCCTCGTGAATTCACCCCTTTACCGCTGCAGCTCGCATCCCACCGCTCCAAAGAATTCCTCTGCATCTCCTGTACGTAGGTTTCGCGCTATTCCGACGATGACGTACACTCAGAAAAATTATTTATTTGACGGCCACCGTTTGTTTGGTTTAAGGTAGTACTAGCACAATGACTGACGCCGCCTAAGTTCGAGAGAAAAAAGACAAAGATTACAAACACTTCTCGATGAGAAAAAAATCTGAGATTGTTCGTGCATAACAATAATTTCAGAATGTTCGTAACAAATTACTGAAAAAAAAATTGTGCAACAAATTACCCGGAACCAATTTTTTTTTTTATTACAAAAATGATTTGTTGATTTGTTTTCTGAATGCGTATGAATTTTTTCAGAATTTTATCGAATACTTGAAAATTACGATTTTAAACAAATTTTAACATAAAGGAAACGAATAACATTTTGGGATCATTATTATCCGATCGAGAAGTGTTTGTAATTCTCTTTTATTTCTCTCAAACTTAGGCGGCGTCTGTCATTGCGCTAGTACTACTTTAAGTGAAGTATTTATTTGTTTTAAATAAATGTTTATTTAAATAAGTAAATAGCTACTTAAATTAAATAAATATTTATTTGATAAATATTTGACAAACATATAATATTCATTCTTAATCACGATACCACGCTGTAAGGTAAGTGGCCCAGTTTCCGCCACCTTTATTCCCAATTTCCGCCATTTTCACTTGTTAAAGTGAACATTTTATAAAACATATACGTATAGCGGCATTAATCAAGAGGAAATCGCTCTTCACCATGTCGTCAATTTCGTTTGTATTTATCATATACTGTATTTATTATTAGTATAAATTGCGATTAATGCCGGTAACTGGGACAGCAGCGGAAACTGGGCCGTTTACCTTACTCGCCACGCGTGAGCAGCGGCCGTTTTATCGCGCGTAGCAACATTGTATCCGCACGCAGCAATAGGCGAGTACCACACGCAATAAACAGTTATATATTGACATTGTCAAACTCGAATGACGTCATAGCGAAATTTCTTAATTCCTTTCGCGCGACGTCACTTCCGGTTCAAAAGTGAGATTTTCAATCTGGAAGTGACGTTACAGACTACATTTTTATTTTTTGTCTGAAATGTATCGCAAATGCAAACAGTGACACAAATATGTGTATTAAGAGCATGTGAAACACTATGGAGTGCGAGGCAGATAGCATCAGTGGCGCTTTCGCACGCAGAAAAAAAATATATTTTAAGGCCATCGTTTATTAAGATTAAGTGAAATATTCATTTGATTTACGTAAATATTTGTTTAAATTAAGTAAATAGTTACTTAAATCAAATAAATATTTTACTTAATCTTAATAAACGGCGGCCGTCAAATAATTTTTTTTTTGGGTGCGGCGGAGCTAGAGAGACACGCAGATAACGTGTTTCACATGCTCTTAAGGTTATTTTTATTTCGGTTCACCGACGGATCCCGCATAATCAGCGTAGGCAGTCCGATGTGAACTAATTAATTGACACACACATCTCCATAAAACCAGCGAGTATGGATTATTTACTCGCGCACGTCGCTGATGAAAAGCGCTTCAGGAATAATCGCATCAGCTGCCAGCCGGTCCATGGTGCTGAGAATCTCGATTATAGATTAATATTGGAACGTGTGTAAAATGGGAACGAGGCAGAGTGGCGCGGCCGAGTGGCCCATTCGAAATACCGAAAATCCTTTTCAAGTATTCATCGCCATATGCGCGACAGTAGACACGGATTCAAATTTACCGGAACTCTCTCTTCGAATTTTGGCCGCACTGTAATAATGATAATAAAGCAGCTGCAGATCTATAATTGTTACACTATCCGATAGTGCCGACCGATGCTAATTAGCATTGTCGAAGCGTCACGCCGTATTGATATTCGGCTAATAGGCGTCGGATACGAATAGTCGAACGATTGGTTAATTTTAATATTAATGTGCAATGACGTTCGATGATCTTTCGAGACTTTGTAAAGTTAAGGTAGTACTTGCATAATGACTGACGTTGTTTAAGTTCGAGAGAAAAAAGACAAAGATTACAAACATTTCTCGATGAGAAAAAAATCTCATCGAGATCGCGTCGTACCAGCGTCAGGCACAATATAAAACAATCTTTACTATTTTTTATCTCCGTAACTAGATGGTGAATTGCCTTGCAATTTTTCGAGAAGGATCGTTAAACATCCAACTAATGTACAAAAAAAAATTATTGAAACCGTACGAAGGAATTATTTACGGTGATTGAGAAAGTAATCAAATTTGCACGATAGATAGGAAACACCGTGCATAAGGACTTTTTTGAAAATCGCAAAAACTTGCGTTCCAGATGGTCAATAATTTTTAAAAAATTTACATGTTTTCATGAAGCATTGAATAACAAATTCGTAAAGATTTAACGATTTCGTATGATAACTACCTTAAAGTGAGAGCTGCGTAAAAGTGTCATAAACTGGGTCCTTTACCTTAGCTCCGCGGGACGAACTTAAAATAAAAATACCTATGAAATTACCGACAGCGATGGATGCGCGGTTGGCGCACGGCTCCGGTGGTCTCCCAAGTCAAGCGAGATCGTTAGCCTACAGTGCTTGGATGGGTGACCGCTTAGCCGTGTGCTAGCTCGCGCATCGACCGTTGAGCGGGTGGCGCTTTCTTCTGAAACTTTGGTGTTTCTGCACTTTACTCAAAGTGTAAAAATACCGGAGGATCAGTAGAATACGGCTGTCTCTACCGGCAAGCCGTACAGACCGTAGTCCCCCGTGTCCCCGGCACATGCTGTACAGTGTAGCTAACTCGGCTGCGTACGCACTGTAAATTAGGCAGCTTAGCTGCACTGATGAAAAAATACGGTTGAGTCAAGTAAGATTCGGGCAGGTACGTTCAACTAAATATTTTGTTGGAACAACTAAAAAATCGGTTATTTCAACAATTTATTAGGTGATTTAACCATATTTTTGAGTCATACTATAGTCAACTATACTATATTGTTCGACCAACTAAATATTTATTTGAACGTCCCTGCCCGAATCTTAGTTGATTCAACTCTACTTTTTTATAAGTGTGAGTGCCGGTAGGGAGTGCTAGGGGGTAATCGGTGCGGGGTTCCGTAAAAACCCAGAAGGGTATACGGTGGAAAAATGGAACAAATACGTATGAATTTTATCATATTAGACCGAGGTAAGTCTGAGACGATGGTAATATTTCGTCGCACGTTACATCCAGCGAGCGAACTAATAGCGACGGAAGGGGGAGGGGATAGTCTGTGTACTCGTCTTCGTCAATGGTCTATGGTAATCGCGGTATATGGTAATGGGTTGACTATACATATCGATTAATTATTCGGGATCATTAAACATGCATACGGAACTCGGTGAAGTCTGCCGGAAGGTTATACACCGTGACTTCTACCACCGCGTGCCGTTGGTCGGAAAATTATTTAGTTTAACCATCATTCCGACCCACTGGAACGTATACGCTGGAGCAGAGGCGAAGTACGCGTATCAGGTACGCGCAGAGAGCGACTGGCACCGCAACGTGATCGCTATTTACCGAAAGACCTCACACGAATTTCCGGGCCGATGTAATTATATCACTGAAAAACAAAATATCATTGACTCGAGTAAAACTCGCTTGTGGGCTGCCAAAGAAAAAAAATATTATTTCAATCCTACTTTCAATTCTTAAAATTGCATACGGGTTTAAAACGATAAGAAGTCACTTTGGCAGTCTTGCTGTCGTTGTTTCAAGTCTTATGGAATTGTAAGAATTGAAAGTAGAATTGAAATAAGAACTTTTGCTTTTCCAGCATGCAATTAATATTTCAATCCTACTTTCAATTCTTAAAATTACATACGGGTTTGAAACGATAACAAGTCACTTTGGCAGTGTTGCTGTCGTTGATTCAATGTCTTATGGAATTGTATGAATTGAAAGTAGAACTGAAATAAGAACTTTTGATTTTGCAGCACGCAATTATTATGACAATCCTACTTTCAATTCTTAAAATTGCATACGGCTTTAAAACGATAAAAGTCACTTTAGCAGTCTTGCCGTCGTTGTTTCAATATCATATGGAATTGTAAGGATTTAAAGTAGAATTGAAATAAGAATTTTTTGCTTTGGCAGCACGCAAGCAAATTATTTTTTTTTTTCAGTGTAGCTAATTGAATTTAACATTCTTCGTGAATTACGCTCGATCGTACGTGCGTACGTGATTTACAATGGTGAGGGTTTTCGTTGATACCGTGTAGCTCGGGTTCTCGACTAGCCACTGCATTACACAGTAAGAGAGTGCCAAGGGCCACGAGCGGTTTCACTGTACCTCCCGTGCAGGCTCTTACGGTTACGTAGAGGCAAGTAGTAGCGTGCCTACTTTGTCAGACCCAAACCACATCAGACGCTCGCTCGCCTGCCCGAACACGACCAGCACTACTTTCCACAGAGTTCCTACTCGCCGCGAGACAGTCTCGACGGCGCGGCCGCGCGCCTCCGCTTTCCTCCCTTACGTGCCTGAGCGAGAATTTTCTTTTTCATTTTTTTTTTGCTCTCTCTCCACTCTTCCACTCCCTTGAAACATTCCTTGCGTGTGTATTTGTACACACCGCCTAAGACGAATCGATGCACTTGTGCGAGAATTGTACGGACACGAGGCGTTACTCACGCGATCATGCTATAGCCCTCCCCCCTCCCCCTCCCCCAGGGCAAGACTATCGTATATCGCATCGCATACTACACTGTCGAGTGCTACAGTCTCGAAGCATCGATCGCCGCTTTTCAACGTTTTATGCTTTCCTCACAGTAAAAATTCAATTCACCTGGAATGAAGGAAACGTATTTGCGAAAACGTCATCTTTTTAATTGAAAGAATTGTTTGATGCTGGTCTACTTCTGTAGAAAGTTTCAGTGCGATAACTCAATATTTGCGAAAGCTGGAATGTAAACACATTTGTTTCAAAATTTCAAAACCGGATAAAATGTGAACGAATGTTTCAATTATTGCGTAAGTTATAATAAACACCAATTCACCTGAAATGAAGGAAGCGTATTTGCGAAAACGTCATCTGTTTAATTGAAAGAATGGTTTGATGTTGGTCTGCTTCTGTAGAAAGTTTCCGTGCGATAACACAACATTTGCGAAAGCTAGAGTGCGAAGGAACTTTTTTCAAAATTTCAAAACCGGATAAAATCTGAACGAATGTTTCAATTGTTGCGTAAGTTATAATAAACACCAATTCACCTGAAATGAAGGAAACGTATTTGCGAAAACGTCATCTTTTTAATTGAAAGAATGGTTTCATGCTGGTCTACTTCTGTAGAAAGTTTTCCGAATGCTGGAGTGCGAACACACTTTTTTCAAAATTTCAAAACCGGATGAAGTCTCAACGAATGTTTCAATTATTGCGTAAGTTATAATAAACACCAATTCACCTGAAATGAAGGAAACATATTTGCGAAAACGTCATCTTTTTAATTGAAAGAATGGTTTCATGCTGGTCTACTTCTGTAGAAAGTTTAAGTGCGATAACTCAAAATTTCCGAATGCTCACACTTTTTTCAAAATTTCAAAAACTGATAAAATCCGAATGAATGTTTCAATTATTGCGTAAGTGATAATAAACAGAGGCACCCCCAACTGCTCTACATGCGTGCCAAATTTCAACCCGATTGATAATGGGTCCTTTACCTTATTGTGGATATTCGGTTGGCCACTGAATTACTCTTCCCGATGGAATCTAGTTCAATGAGCAGAAATGTTCGTGGTTATGTAAATATTGGTGGCCACTAATGGGTGCAACTCTGTATCGCGGATACAACTAATAGGGACAATGACATTTATTCAAGCTTTTATGCATATGTTTTGAATAACAAGAAATAATTGGTCACATTTGGGAGGTTTTGGTTAGGAAATGACCTAAACTTTCCGATGGGATCGATATCAGCGACCGGATATGCATAGTTGTAATAATATTTTGTAATGTTTCGGACACAATTCTTAAGCGGTCGCTAATAGGAGCATTTACCTTAGCTCTTGATCACCGATCACCGAAGCGAAATCCCATTTCAACCGAAGCCGTATGCCCAAGTCCTGATCAATGCCAGCGCCAGTGTGGGGACCGAATGGTGGAGGAAGAAACCTATTGCAGAATCACGGAGGTAGGTAATTGGAGCATTATCTCTAATAGGGCAATTTACCTCAGCGAAAGACGAATGAAATAGAGTCTGCAAGCGGAAGATCGACCGAGTACCAAAGCGAGCAGTCGGTTGAGATTAGTCGTCGCGACTGCGTCGCGGAGGGTATTCGCACCCTCACCATGTCAATTGACGTCTGTCGTTGGTGGATTTATCACCGTAGCGCGGGTTAACCCCAGACACGACAAATCTCCACAACGGACGGACCATAAATTTTTAAACGATCCAGAAACGGCCCCTCCATTTTTTTTTCTTCCCTTTTGTTCCTCGCTCGTCGACCCCAGCAGAAGTTCCAAGTCACTCACATGAAGCTACGGAGAAAGTCAGCAACCCTCGTCGTTGTGACCCCTCGCCGAACACCTTCGATGAAGCTGAAAGTATCAGTTCGCTAGATCCGAACATACGACATCAACTTGTAGACCTCAGTGTAAATATAGTCTTCTCGTCAGCGACGGCGGTCGATGCGCTGGCCAAGCGGTCGGCTTGGCCAGCTAAATAACTTAGTTAGAAGCTGTCTGTGCAGAACAAAACTATCCGAGCGAAACAATAATTTTAGGGAAACAAAGAACGAATGAGAAAGACGCTGCGGAGCAATTAACGCCTGGAGCAGATGCTCCAGGGTTAAAGAAGAGACCGGATACTTATCTTCCCTCTGAAACTCTCTTTTTTCCTGCAAATATTGGAATGGCTAATTGCTTCACCAGTGCCGGTTACTCACTGTTACTCTTAGGGTTCAGCAATTTACACAGTGGCAACCAAAGCGACGGCAGCGATGATGACGCATACTCACTCACTCCGTATTAGTCACCCAAGTAGAAATTTTCGAGCGTTACATCGGGCCCTGGTAGGGTCCTGACCAGATCTGATAAGGCTTTATCAGGACCCTATCAGGGCTCGATGTAACGATCGAAAATTTCCACTCGGGTTCGTGACGAGGCCTGTAAGATATCGAGGACAGTTTAAATCCACGCGCGATCGAAAAGACGACGCGTCACGGCGCAGAAAATCAAATTAAAGGATTGTGCGTGCGCAAGGGCAACGTCATATTCGGCCCACTCGACAAATTTCGGCAACGGATCGTTCTCTTTCTCTCTGGGGACGTCGAGTACGACGGATGCGTCGATACCTTGAAGGAAGAAGGAGATTAGCGAGGAATTCGTGTCTGACTCCCCGGATCGAGCGTGGCCAGCCGATCACCATCCAACACTCCACTGGGCTTTACCTACTTTACGGCGAGCCCCAGAGTTGAAAGGAAAGAGCCATCGAGTTAAGATAAGTCCGAACTTTTTATATTATTGTTGAACTCGCGTTTCTGTATGTTTATTGATTGTTATATATCTTGGTACTTATTAACCCCTGTGAAAAGAATAATACTGAACGAAAACGAAGAATATTAGACGAATATAATGTGAATGACTGGAATGGAACTGACTTGGTTGTACAATCTACTTGTTAATTAAATCACAAATTCATTAAAACGAAAATTTCTTATTGTAAGGGGAATGAGTCCTTAACTTTACAGGCCTGATAAGGGCCTGATAAGGGCTTATCAGGACCCTATCAGGGCCCGATGTAAGGCTCGAAAATGTCTACTCGGGCAATATTCTGTTTCGCTTTCGATATATATTTCTGGCAGGTTCAATTGAACATGATGTAAGCCCAGAAACTTCTATATCTTATCTCCGTTTCGGGATAAAGCGCGATCATTGGTCTAAGAAAGTTGCAGAGCAAAAGAAGAAACAAAAGTAAGATAAATGAAAAAAATGATTAAAAAAAAAATTAGAAGGGAGGTAGGAGAGAGAATCTTTCCGTTGGGGTTAAACGCCCGAGGTACGGAAGTTCGTCCGAGCTGCTGGATGGGGCGAGAAAAAGAAATGCTTTCACTTGTAGATTGGCGTTGAATACCGGGTTCTTCGCCCAGTCTGTTCGCGCCGTACGACCGCGGGTTTAAGGCGAGGGAAAGTTTTAAACTGAAACTGCAGGGCTCCCTTCAAGTGTCTTAAACCTGGTAAGACGGAATGGACGTTTTCCTTGCTCGCTTTGCTCGCCGGCTCACGATTACGGGAGAACGGAAAGAGACAGTGCAAGGAGTAGAGAACAGACCGGGGAATCAATCGAATCAGCGAAATCCAGCCGAGCGGGACGGACACACGACTGAGGAGTCGGCGAACGGCGCAATCACGATTCGCGGCGAATTTAAATGACCCCCAAGTAGCAGCAAAAAAGAACCCGACAAGATTCCTCGGGGCCTTTCTTGCTCGTCATTCAGCATTCGTCGATTCACCGGCGACAGTCGCGGGCCGTATTGAAGTGCGGAACCACCCCTTGCGTGACGCAAAGTGCCGGCAAGCCCACGCCGCGCCGACCGGCATATCGCAGCTTCATGAAGTATTCCGTGAGTCTTTCGTCTCCTCGCGACGACCATTCCGTAGTAGAATTTCAATGGGGACCCGCCGCTCCGAAAGTCCGCAGTAAATTTATATTCGATGCGCGCGCTTCCTCGGCAAAGCTCTCGTTTCACTTTCGGCGAATTATCGAATCCGTCCGCCATAGAATATTTTTTTCTTTCGGACAATGTATCAATGAAACGAAGCGTGTCGGCATCTGTGACGGTCCCATATTTTGAGTTAGCACTTTAGCGCGGGAAACTCAAGTTTTAACATTTTATCTGGACTCTCGCTAATCTTTGTACACTGAGAAAAAGGATGGGATTTCCTCCTATAACGAATAGTTCCCAGGGGGACGTCTATATAGATAGTTTGTGATAGTTTATAGGGGAGAGCGGGGCAAAATGGGGCAACGGGGCAGAACGGGGTTTTTGGGCAAAACTAAATGTTCTAATCATTTTTGGATCGAACAAGGTGGCAAAACTGAGCAGAAAAGCCTGATGTATCCGATAGGGCGAATTTGGGCATCCAAAAATAATTGGAAAATGACGTTTTGCCCAAATCCCCGTTTTGCCCCGTTGCCCAATTTTGACCCGCTCTACCTTACAACAAGATTTTTGTTACTGTAACAAATTTAGTTCGTTAATATCGGGATAACAAAACCAGCTTGTAACCATAGCAAAATGTTTCGTTTGGCGGGATTTTCTACCGCAACAAAACAGCCGTTGTGTTGTTGCAATTACTTACTGTAACAAAAATAATTGTTGTATGACTGAGTGGGGCTCGTATATGTGCCAACAAATTACGACGAGCTCGAGACGCCCGACGTCCAAAATGAAAACAAACAGTTAATTTGTATTTGACTAAATAAAAATGGCGTGGTATTATGTTTCGCACTTTAGTACATCCACATACAGCAAATTTCAAGAATTTGCAATTGCAAATACAGACATTATTTTTAATATAAATAAAATTAGTCATAAAATACAAATGCAGTGAGTTAATCTTCAAATAAATGTTTATACGCATCAATAACTCTGCTGTTACCAGCCACTACTCACCAGTCAAATTACAGCAGGCGTTGTTTGTCCTCATAGCAAACTAAATCGCCGAAGTAACAAGAAAGTTTTGTCGCGATAGCAAAACCAATTGCTTCTACGTAGTAATTCTTCTGTTGGTTATACTGATCGGCTTGTTGCGAGAACGAGGTCACTGTCAACAAAGCTCATTTTGTCAGAGCAACTAAACAATTTTTCTCCATGCATCGTCTTTCGTCATCCGTACGGGCGTAAATCGTGGGACGAAGAGTACAGAGGTAGGGTAGAGCGGAGCAAAATAGGGCAACGGGGCAAAACGGGGTTTTTTGGCACACTGAGAAAAAGGATGGAGTTTCCTACTATAACGAATAGTTCCCAGGGGGAACGTCTATATAGATAGTTTGTGATAGCATAAACTCAATTGATTACACTATAATTATAGTTACAACTATAATTTTTGGTCATCGTCGTAACCGTAAAATGTAGACGTCCCCCCTACGAACTATTTATTATGTAAGTTTTTCTCAGTGCAAAACGGGGTTTTTGGGCAAAACGTCATTTTCCAATAATTTTTGGATGCCCGAATTCGCCCTATCGGATACATCGGGCTTTGCTGCCCAGTTTGTCACCTTGTCCGATCCAAAAATGATCGGAAAATTTAGTTTTGCCCAAAAACCCCGTTTCGCTCCGTTGCCCCATTTTGCCCGGCTCTCCCCTACATGTGCTTCGAAGCTCATTGTCAGTCAACATTTTTGCATGCGGCAGGGATGTGCAGGTGGTGGGGTAACACCCCGTTCGAAGGATGCTGAAACGCGGTAACTGCACGAGTTTGCATACATAATGAAGTTCGCCGGTGTGTCGAGCTCCGGCGCACGCGACACCGGCTGCAGCTGTAACTATGTATGCCTCGAATAGGGGGCATCGACTTCGAGAGCCCGCGGAGGAATCGTCGAGTACAGGTCAGCACTTTTCTATCCTCTCGCGCCAAGGGAGCCGGAGAGTGCCCATGGCTGATTGGTCGCGCGATGCACTCGAGACTCTTCATATTTCAGCATCCGCTCGACGGATATAACCTTCCTATCCCTTTATCGCCTTGGCTCTTCATCTACTTTCGCATGAGATACCTCACGTATCTTCCTGCACCGCGCGACAGATTTTACCAGCGGAGCTTACAAAGTTTCTCTTTCCGATCAGACCCCCCAGACTTTTCGCCGTAAAGTGGAACGTACCGACTTCACTGAAAATTGGGTTTACGACTTTTAAGGTTTCGGCCTTCCTTTGGCATCTCGCTCGGAGAAATGTCATTGGTGCATTTTCCCCAGGAACGATACGAAATTCTTTCGTCGCATCTTTAGCCGACCCCCTCGTTCTCGTCTTCTTCTTGATCCTCCTTCGTCTCCCTCTTCTTTTTCGCGTTCCTTCTTGCTTATTTTATTGGCGATGCGGTGAAGTGGTCCCAATGCACCCGACGAATCAAGGGAGTCAAGGAGAGGACGATGCCATGAACGGCCAATAGAGAGAAGCTCAGCAAGTAGTCGGCAATCCTATTATCCTCTCGCTCTTTCCAAGCCCGTGGACAGTTCCCTCGCTCGCTTGGCACACACCAGTGGCAGCGGCAGCATCGGTAGCATCTCGGTCAGTTGCCGGTGGCGTGCAAACGGTCTGCAATTACCCCGCTTTCTAATTTGGCTCCGGCTGCGAGGGCCCCCGTTGATCTAACGATCAAATCACGTGACCCGCCGCCAGTTAAGGGCTGAGGTTAACCGAAGCCCCGTTCGCTTGGCCACTCATCCACTCCCTCTCGCTCTCTCGGTCAGCGCCCGCGTGTACCTATCCCACGCGCCGACTTCTCTATTTCCACTACCGCGAATAAGGACTCGTTCTAGTTCGCGGCCAACAGCCACTTTCGTGAAATACGTCATGAGAGCTGGTAGAGTATAAACGTGAGGGACGTTGTTATCACTCGGCTCTTACGCAACGAACAAACCCGCTACCTTCCCTGCACTCATGTCTATTGTGCAGTATGTGCCTGGTTAAGGTTGTACTAGCTCAATGACTGACGCCGCCTAAGTTGGAGAGGAATAAAAGAGAATTACAAACACTTCTCGATCGGATACAAATCTGAAAAAAATCAAGCGTATGGAAGATGCTGATAAGATTGTTCGTCCATAATAATGATCCCAAAATGTTATTCGTTTTCTTTATGTTAAAATTGGTTTAAAATCGTAATTTTCAAGTATTAGATAAAATTCTGAAAAAATTCATACGTATTCAGAAAAATTAACAAATCATTTTCGT
>JAPYZC010011665.1:0-11852 GCA_030522665.1 Ichneumoninae sp. A BG-2022a
AAAAAAAAAGGCATCAGAATGTAGAAAAAAAAAAAAAATCCAAAAAATCTTTTCCGAGACCCAAAAAGCTGCCCAAAAAAAGCTCGTATCGTAAAAAGCTCGGAGCTATGACATGAGCAGCACGAATGGCTTCAGGCTCGAGCTCCGAAGGGCTCGCGACGACGGCAAACCTTCGACCTCCGGGTCGAATTTTTTTCAAAATGTGGACCCAAAAAAGCGGCGTTCTCGAAGCGAGGGTCGAACGATCGCGCTGGGCGGTTCGACGTTCGACTCGCTGGCGCTCGACGTCTCGTACTCGCCGTCGTCGATCGTCGCATCGGGCACTTCCGGTTCGTCGCGTCGAAAGCTCAGCAACATCTGGGAAATCCCGGACGTCGAGTTGGACGAGCCGACGAGCGGATTCGTTGGCGAAAAAAAAAATTACGACGAGGAACTTTGGGAGGACGTCGGTGTGGTCGATTACATGGAGAGAAAACTCGGTGGACCGGACGAGAGCACGCCGGAGGAGAGGGAGGAGCAGTTGCGCGAGGTGCTGGCGGACACCGACATACACGAGGGTGACGGCGACCTGTCGGCATTTCTGTTCCACGTAGCGAGAACCAAACACGGAAGGATCTACATAAGGGTCATCAGAACGCTGCTGCTGAATCGAGGTAGGGAGGATTGATAGAGGGGGTTCGAGAGGGAGTTGGGGGGGGGGGTGCTTTAATAGGAAATTTACGACACTAGTGCGATAATGGGGCGTTTTGATACTAGTGCGATAATGGGGTGTTTTGATACTGGTGCGATAATGGGGCGTTTTGATACTAGTGCGATAATGGGGCGTTTTGATACTAGTGCGATAATGGGGTGTTTTGATACTGGTGCGATAATGGGGCGTTTTGATACTAGTGTGATAATGGGGCGTTTTGATACTAGTGTGATAATAGGGCGTTTTGATACTAGTGCGATAATAGTACATTTCGATACTAGGGCGATAATGGGGCATTTCGTTACTAGTGCGATAATAATGCATTTCGTTACTAGTGCGATAATAGTACATTTCGTTAGTAGTGCGATAATAGTACATTTCGTTACTAGTGCGATAATAGTACATTTCGATACTAGGGCGATAATGGGGCATTTCGATAATAGTACATTTCGATACTAGGGCGATAATGGGGCATTTCGTTACTAGTGCGATAATAGTACATTTCGTTACTAGTGCGATAATAGTACATTTCGTTAGTAATGCGATAATAGTACATTTCGTTACTAGTGCGATAATAGTACATTTCGATACTAGGGCGATAATGGGGCATTTCGTTACTAGTGCGATAATAGTACATTTTACTAGGGTGATAATGGGGCATTTCGTTACTAGTGCGATAATAGTAAATTTCGATACTAGTACGATAATAGTACATTTCGATACTAGGGCGATAATAGTACATTTCGTTACTGGTGCGATAATAGTACATTTCGATACTAGGGCGATAATGGGGCATTTCGTTACTAGTGCGATAATAGTACATTTTGATACTAGTGCGATCGTCTGCTACAAAAATGCTGTCGTGTGTGTGTGCACATTGAACTGTCAAAAAGTAATGTAGCATCGAAACAATTCTATAGTTCTATAGTTCTAATTCGATCACTGTAGTGCAAACCTATATTCGCAAAGTGATATTTCTCAGCGGTATAATTTCCTAATGTTCTGTTTCTCCGATAAGATTTTCTATGAGTCGTTTCCCACTGATGCAACCTTTTTTAAATGTTTTATCTCTCCGATACAATTTTCTATGTGCCTTTCCTCTCCTATACAATTTTCTGTGCGTCATTCATCTCCGATACAATTTTCTATGTATAATTCCTCCCCGATACAATTTTCGATGTGTAATTTCGCTCCTATACAATTTTCTATGTGTAATTCCTCTCCGATACAATTTTCTATGTGTCGCTTCCCTCAGATGTAATTTGTATTTGTCATTGCTTTTTTATTCAATTTTCTATGTGTCATTCCTCTCCGATACAATTTTCTATGTGTCATTGCTCTTCGATACAATTTTTGATTTGTTGCTGCTCACGGGTACAATTTTCTGTATATCATTCCTCTTCAATACAATTTTTGGCGGGTCATTCCTCTCCGATACATTTTTCTATGTGTAATTCCTTTTCGTCACAATTTTTTATGTGTCGCTTCCCTCAGATACAATTTTTTATTTGTCGTTGCTCTATATAAAATATATAGAGCAACGATACAATTTTCTATGTGTAAGTCCTCTCCGATACAATTTTCTATGTGTAATTCCTCTCCGATACAATTTCCTATGTGCAATTCCTCTCCGATACAATTTCCTATGTGCAATTCCTCTCCGATACACTTTTCTATGTGTAATTCCTCTTCGACACAATTTTCTGTGCGTCATTTCCCTCCGATACAAATTTTTATTTGTCGTTGCTCTATATATTTTATATAGAGCAACGATACAATTTTCTATGTGTAATTCCTCTCCGATACAATTTCCTATGTGCAATTCCTCTCCGATACAATTTTCTATGTGTCGTTTCCCTCCGATACAATTTTTTATTTGTCGTTGCTCTATATATTTTATCTAGAGCAACGATACAATTTCCTATGTGCAATTCCTCTCCGACACAATTTTTTATGTGTCGCTTCCCTCCGATACAATTTTTTATTTGTCGTTGCTCTATATATTTTATATAGAGCAACGATACAATTTTCTATGTGTAATTCCTCTCCGATACACTTTTCTATGTGCAATTCCTCTCCGCTACAATTTCTTATTTGTCGCAGCTCTCCGATTCAATGTTCCACGTATCATTCCTCTCCCATACAATTGTCAATTAAATATCAGGGTACCTTTTTTTTCTTCTTTACATTTTTCAACATTCTTTTAATAAAAAAAATATAAAAATATAAAAAAATTATAAATAAATAATTTTAAAAAAAAGTTCTCGCCCTATCGGCGAAATCTTTGGTGCAACACTGGATCATTGTGCATTGTAACGTGTAAGCGGTGAAACACCGTTCCAGCTATGTAATAGTTAGCCGTTCGCGACGCGATACGATCTCTCCGTGCCTACGGCTTGCATTACCCGCGGGATAGATCCAAGGCTGAAAGTGTATTACACGTATAGATGTACCTTGAGAATTCTACAGTATCTCTCGGGCACGGTTTTGCCTGAAACGACCAGAGGCGTACCAGAGGTGTACTGTTATCCGGTTGAATGGCCCATGTACGACCGTTACATACACGCCTGTATTTTTATAATCACCGGATTATCGTCGCGATTATCCGACGCAGGATGCGCCACGAACAACCGTTCGTTCTCAGCATCTTCGACCGATTGTTTTTTTTTTTTTTTTTCCACATCGTTAATTCTCGGCAACTTTCGAGTAGCTCGCGAGAAAAAAATAATGCAAATATCCAGGCTCTTTCATTCAGTCGGTTAATTAGAACGATTTTGTTTAATTAAATTAAATATCATTGAAGTCTGGTACGTAAAATTTCTTTTTTTTTTTTTTTGCTTTGCTAATTGTCGGCAACTCTCGAGTGGCTCGCGGGAAAATAATGCAAATATCCAAGCTCTTTCATTCAGTCGGTTAATCGCAGAGATTCGTCGATTCAATGCGATTAATTAAAATTAATATCATTGAAGTCTGGTACGTAAAATAGCGTTTTCTCCAATTTTCGTCGAATTTAGAAGATTTTTTTTTCAGTAATTTTTAATATCGGAATGTCTGAATTATTTTATAAAATAGAAATATTTTTGTATATTTATAAATTTAAAAAAAATGCCATTGAATTAATAATAATAATAATAATAATAATAATGATTATTACTACAATAATCATTATTATCGAAGCGATAGTTTTTTACAACTGTACAAAAAATGTAATGAATCAATAAATAAAAATGATCATAAAAATAATAATTATTGTTAATCGTAATATCGATTTGCCAATGCAATCCGATAAATGAAACTTTACACGATCGAACACTATCCACTCCATAAAAAAACGTTATTTATTTTTTTTTATGTTTTTCTGTATTTGTAAAAAAAAAATTCTCATTTTAATAATAATAATTATTATTATCAGTCGGTTAATCGCAGAGATTCGTCGATTCAGTGCGATTAATTAAAATAAATGTCACTGAAGTCTGGTACGTAAAATAGCTTTTTCCCTAATTTTCGTCGAATTTAGAAGATTTTTTTTTCATTCATTTTTAATATCATAATGTCTGAATTATTTTACAAAATATAAATGTTTTTGTATATTTATACATAAAAAAAAAATTGCCATTGAAATAATAATAATAATAATGATTATTATTACAATAATCATTATTATTTTAATGATAGTTTTTTTACAACTGTACAATAAATGTAATGAATCAATAAATAAAAATGATCATAAAAATAATAATAATTATTGGTAATTATTATTAATCGTAATATCGATTTGCCAATGCAATTCAATAAATGAAACTTTACACGATCGAACACTATCCACTCCATAAAAAAGCGTTATTTTTTTTTTTTTATGTTTTTCTGTATTTATAAAAAAAAATTTTAAATTCTCATTCAAATAATAATAATAATAATTATTATTATTATTTTACGAATTATTTTCTACAAATATAAAAAAAAAAATTTAACAAATACTACAAAATACATTAGGCAATTATCACAAAAATAATAACTCAACTTTGTAAAAAAAAAATATCTATATTTCATACAATTGTTATCCACAAAATATTTGTCTCCGATATTTCCACACATAGTGTACAATTGATTCGTGTGCAAAACTTCGAGTTCCGACGGAGAAAAACGCCTTTTGTTATTTCGCTGTTACATTGTCAGCGCCAGCGGCGAGAGAAGAGCTCGCGCGCGCTTACCCGTCGATCGATCTATCTCGGCTCGGCGTTCGTTTGTTCGCCGCCTCGAGAGCGAGCGGATCGCGAGAGAAGGCAAACACACACACCACGTGTGTCAATTAATTTTCGTCCGTTCGGTCGTTTTGTTCGCGAAAGACCGTGTGAGATAAGTGATTTTTTTTTTTTTCTCTTTCGACAAAACGAGCGTGCTTACAAAGAAACACCGAGTATGTCGGCGATGACGAAGCGCGCGCACGACGACACGGCGACGAAATTGGATGCGTCGACAGTGAGAAAAACGGGACGGTCGGCGAGAGACCGCGCGGCCGACGAAGCTGGCGCCGCGTCGTCGCTCGAGCTCTTCGACGACCTGAAAAATCGCCCCGCACGAATTCCCTTCGTTCCCGAGGCTCACGGACTCCCGAAAGATTTTCGACTGACAAAGTACGGCGATCACAGAGCCAGGGGAACGAAACCCACACGGCATGTTGTCGACTCGTGCCTCGCGCTCTTTCGGGACGATCGTCAGGTAATTTTTGTAAATCGTTCACCTTTCTCTATCTTTCGCAAACTTTTGGCCAATTGAAATTTGCAAAATATCGTTATCACTGTTTTTCGTTCCGTTGTTTATTGTTATTATTATTGTTTTTATCAACGAGTTTGCAAATATCAACTGTAAGAAATCTCGAACTTGTGGCCGAAGATAGCGACGATATTAAGGCGATGGATTTATTTATTTAACATTTTTTTTTCTTCAAAAACAGAAATTGATAAAAAAATATCATTACCTCTATCATCATCATTATTATCGCCCTTATCATCCCCCTTATCATCTCCCTTATCATCCCCCTTATCATACCCCTTATCATCCCCCTTATCATCTCCCTTATCATCTCCCTTATCATCTCCCTTATTATTGCCATTATTTCCATTATTGTCATTATTAGAATTTTTACAATTTTTACAATTTTTACCCTTTTTACCATTTTTACCCTTTTTACAATTTTTACCCTTTTTACAATTTTTACAATTTTTACCCTTTTTTACCATTTTTACCCTTTTTACAATTTTTACCCTTTTTACCCTTTTTTACCCTTTTTTACCATTTTTACCCTTTTTACAATTTTTACCCTTTTTACAATTTTTACAATTTTTACAATTTTTACAATTTTTACAATTTTTACAATTTTTACAATTTTTACAATTTTTACAATTTTTACAATTTTTACAATTTTACAATTTTTTACCATTTTTACCATTTTTACCACTTTTACAATTCTTACAATTCTTACAATTCTTACAATTCTTACAATTCTTACAATTCTTACAATTATTACAATTATTACAATTATTACAATTATTACAATTATTACAATTATTACAATTATTACAATTACAATTCTTACCATTCTCACCATTCTCACCATTCTCACCATTCTCACCATTCTCACCATTCTTACCATTCTTACCATTCTTACCATTCTTACCATTCTTACCATTCTTACCATTCTTACCATTTTTACCATTCTTACCATTTTTACCATTCTTACCCTTATAAAAAACATTGAACTCAAGGGCAAAGATAACGACGATTCCCGAGCGGCGGACGCTGGAACGATGATTCTGGGTGAAGAGACTCTGTGCACGCGCATCGAGAGATTCGATATAGAGATGATAGAAACGAGCAACAGTCTAGCGCCGTTGATCGACGATCCTTACGCGATGGGACGAATCGCCTGTCTGAGCGTCCTCAGCGGAATCTACGCCCTCGGCATCGTCGAGTTCGCGACGACGAGGATGTCACTGGCGATTCCGAATCGCATGGAGGCGTCCGAGAGAGAAATCGTCCTGCCGATGATCGTGCGAGGCTACAGGGACGCGGCCGATGAATCCGGAGCGGTCGTTCAATGCTCCAGAGTGACGATGAATCCTTGGTTTATCGTCGGCGGCAGCGCCAGCGCCATCTGCACGCGTTACGAATTTTTACCGCCCGACGGGGCGACCCTGGGCGACGTCATCGTACTTACCAAACCCCTCGGAACCGCCGTCGCTCTCGCCGCTTCTCAGTGGATGGAAACGGCGGAGAGAAGAAAACGACTGCTTCTCAGCATCGACGAGGAGGACGTCAGGAAGGCGAGAGAACGCGCCGTCGATACCATGATGAGAAGCAACCGCGAGGCCGCTGTTCTCATGAGAAAGGTTCGGGCGAATTTCTGATTTACCTTCGAGGCTATTTTTATATCGAAAGGGGTTTTTTTTTTTTTTTTTGTTTTTTTTTTAATGGTAGTGAATTGAATTGAATTTAAGGAGGTTGGAGCGAGTGGTGTTAATTTTGACTAAATTCGAGAAATTCGGGCAAGAATTGAAAACACTTCACAATGTTATAAAAATCTGAAAAAATTCATACTTGTTGTAGGCATTGAAAAGACTAATTTTACGTAATAATAGTTTCAAAATGTTATTAAGAAATTGTTGAAAAAAATTGTTCATCGAAATATGTGGTGAGTCAACTTTTTTTTTTTTTTTATGAAAATGATTCGTTCACTTATAGGAATGCGTATGAATTTTTTCAGATTTTTATCTTTATTTTGACTTTTGCACATTTTTCCATGTAAAAAACAAGAAAAATCATATAAAGATTAAAATCTGAAAAAATTCATACGTATTCCGAAAAATGAATGAATCATTTTTACTGCAAAAAAAGTTGAGTTACCACATATTTTGATGAACAATTTTTTTTTACAATTTGTTAATAACATTTTGAAGTTATTATTATGGAAAATGAATCTTTTCAGTGCCTATAATAAGTATGCATTTTTTCAGATTTTTATAACATTGGGAAGTGATTGCAATTCTTGCCCGAATTTCTCGAATTTAGGCACAATTAACAAGACTCGCTCCAACCTCCTTAATGGTAGTAAATTGAATTGAATTGAATTTAAGGAGGTTGGAGCGAGTGGTGTTAATTTTGCATAAATTCGAGAAATTCGAGCAAGAATTGAAAACACTTCCCAATGTTATAGCAATCTGAAAAAATTCATACTTATTATAGGCATTGAAAAGACTAATTTTACGTAATAATAATTTCAAAATGTTATTAAGAAATTGCGTCCTACGACGTTTTCCCTATGGGATTCTCGGCCAAAAATAGAAACGAAACATTTTCAGAATACTTCAAATTTGTTTTTTTATAAAAAATATATTTCGATGAATGGAATAATATCGAAAAAAAAAAAAAAAATGAACTGTCTAACTTACTTTCGTATTCAGAAATGGGGATTATTATTATTATTATTTTTATAATAAGTTAATTTCTGTCAACCATTTTATTGAATTTTATTTAAAACAAAAATAAATAAATATTTATAAATAAAATATCGGACGTTTTCCCCTCCGCAATTCTCGGCCAAAAAATAAAAACGAAACATTTTCAGAAGACCTCAAATTTTCGTTTAAACGTAAAATATTTTGGAATATCGAAAAAAAAAATAAATAAAAAATAACTCTCTAACTTACTTTCGTATGCAGAAAAGGGAATATTATTATTATTATTATTATTATTAAAATAAGCAAATTTCTGTCAACTATTTTATTTAATTTTATTCAACAAAAAAATAAAAATAAATAAATATGTATAAACAAAAAATTTCGTTTAAAGTACAACGCCCACGCGGCCTGCGACGTTTCGTCGTACGGAATCCTCGGCCACGCGGACATGCTCGCCAGAAGACAGAGGGACCCGGTGAACTTCGTGATCCACAACTTGCCGATAATCGCGAAGATGACGGCGGCGTCGAAGGTGACCGGAAACGGGTGCGAGCTCCTCCGCGGTCTCATGCCCGAGTATTCCGGCGGACTTTTGCTGGTTCTGCCGAGGGAGCAAGCCGCGGCTTACTGCAAGACCCTCGACAAAATCGAGAATCGGCAGGCCTGGATCGTCGGACTCGTCGAGCCCGGCGGAAGAACCGCGAGGGTCATCGACAGACCGAGGGTCATCGAGGTTCCGGCGAAAGAGACCGACAACTCGCTCTTCTGAAATCCTCGAATCGAAGAGCATTTTTTTTTTTTTTTTTTTTTTTTTTTTTTTTTATTTTATTCTTTTTTTACGCAAAAAATGGTACTTTAAATTTTATGTACAATTGTGGTGATAAAATTAATATAATTTTTCATCGAAATT
Organism: Ichneumoninae sp. A BG-2022a; assembly: GCA_030522665.1. Lineage (NCBI taxonomy): Eukaryota > Metazoa > Arthropoda > Insecta > Hymenoptera > Ichneumonidae > Ichneumoninae sp. A BG-2022a. Next base: position 9,059 of record JAPYZC010011665.1, read on the forward strand.
AAAGTAAATTGTTAAAATTGAAGTGAATTATTAAGATTAAAGTAAATTATTAAAATTGAAGTCAATTATTAAAATTGAAGTACATTATTAAAATTAAAGTCAATTATTAAAATTGAAGTAAATTATCAAAATTAAAGAGAATTATTAAGATTGAAGTAAATTATCAAAATTAAAGTCAATTATTAAGATTGAAGTAAATTATCAAAATTAAAGTGAATTATTAAAATTGAAGTAAATTATAAAAATTAAAATCAATTATCAAAATTGAAGTAAATTATTAAAATTAAAGTCAATTTTTTAAATTAAAGTGAATGATTAAAATTAAGGAAAGTGATTAAAAAAAAGTATTTCCAATGTTTTTAATGCACTGAGCATTAATTGTTTATTGCAATTGTACATGAAATTTAATATACGAGTTTTTGCATAAAAACTTCCAGTCCGGTGAGTTGAATTTCATACGATTGGTTTTTACAGTGAAGCCGAAGACGGATCGACGCTCTGAGGAAAGTGGAGTTCATGAATATCGATCCGGATCCGCGATCGTCTTCCGTACGCGGGACATACAAAAGTTATTTATCGCCGGTGCGAAACCACTTTTACCGTAATATGCGCGGTCTCGGGCGAAGAACGAGTTTAATTTTTTTTTTTTAACAATGCAAGAGAAGCGGAGGGACACTTTAAGAGAGATCTGGACGGTTCGCCGAGAAACTTTTTTTTTTTTTGCTCAACTTCAGTGTATCTCGCGACGTTTCATTTGTCATCCGTCTGCGAGACGAGTCACATTTAATAACATTAATTGTAATAAACAAAATTAAAATAAATCATTCAGGTTTCTTTTTATTAAATAAAATAAATTATTCTGGCTTTATTTTTATTACATAAAGTAAATTATTCAGGCTTTTTTTTATTAAATAAAGTAAATTATTCAGGCGTTATTTTTATTAAATAAAGAAAATTATTCAGGCTTTATATTTATTTAATAAAATAAATATTAAGCCTCCGTCGCTGGTAAAATAAATATATCAGTATATATATTTATTTTCACAAAAAGGACATTTTTTTCATGTTCCTCCCAGCATTTTAAAGTGTAGATTTCGAACTCAAATAGAATCTCACGAAAGGCGGTCCCAAGCAAAAAATTCCAAGAGTTGCCGCATTCGACGTTTGTACCCAAAAAATACGGCACCTTTTAAATGGTGAATCACCGAAGTAAAGTAAATCGAATTTTGAAAGGGGTCTTCAATAATCATCGCTCAGCTGTTATTTTTTTTTTTGCTCACCTTCTCTATCACCCAACGTGCCCTTAGCCAAACGAATCACATAAATAAAATAAAATAAAACAAAATAAAATAAAATAAAATAAAATAAAATAAAATAAAATAAAATAAAATAAAATAAAAACAAAGTTTTAACATTTATTAACTAAAATAAATGCAATAAAAAAATGAATGCATTTTATTAAATTAAATAAATGCATAATTTTTAATTTGATTTATTAAACAAAATAAATATATACACATTGGGAAACGAATCGGTGTCCTCGATCTCGTTCCGGATTTGGGAACGAGATTGATAAAAGTCTCCGTGGGAGGTTTTCATTGGTCCCCGGGCCGAAGACCGATTGGAGTGCGAGTTGGACCATGCCGAACAATCCCCGGAGGACACGAGCAACGATCGGAGTCAAAGCGACCGGAGAATCGAGACGAGAGAGGAATCGATCGTCCGAGTTTCACCGGGACCGAGCAAGTCGCTCCGGGCTTATTTCGTATAAGTTCGAGAAAAATGAGATAAAAGTGCAAATCCTTCTCGATGGTATAAAAATCTGAAAAAATTCATGCATATCAAAGGTACTGAAAAGATTCATTTTGCATAATAATAATTCCAAAATGTTATCAACAAATGTATGAAAAAATTAATTGTTTAACATATTACCCGGCAAAACAACTTTTTTTTAAATTAAAAATAATTCATTATTTTTTATTTTTTATTATTTTTCAGATTTTTCAATTAGTTTTGATTTTTGTGTGTTTTCAGACATTTTTACCATATAAAAAAATGTAAAAATCAAAGCTAATTGAAAAATCTGAAAAAATTCATACGTATTCAGAAAAATAAACGAATCATTTTCACAGAAAAAAAAAACAGTTGTTTTGCCGGGCAATTTCTTAAACAATTAATTTTTTGATTAATTTGTTAATAACATTTTGGAATTAGTATTGTGCAAAATTAATCTTTTCACTATCTTTAATATGCATGAATATTTTCAGATTTTTGTACCATCGAAAAAACACTTGGAATTTTATGTAATTTTTCTCGAACTTATGCGAAACGAACACCATGCGACAGAACTACCTTAACGTGAGCGCGGTTCCGTGACCTTGGCGAGCCGGAGAGCTTAAAATAAAGCCCGGAGATGCGACGCTCGTTCCCCCGTACGATTCCGGCTCGCTCGAGGATTCTCGTGGAAAATTAACTCCGCTCTCCATTCTCCACGGTTGGGTATTTCGACACGGTTAATTTCATGGCGAAAACCCGCTTTGCGTGCGGGGCACGATAATTATGCGCGTCGCATCGCCGACCGCCGGCCTCGCGGGCGCGTTTTTAACACCGCGGCAAAATTCACTGCCGGTTACGATCGTTCGCAAGCTCGTCCGGGATCGAAATCGCTCGAAATTTTCGGTCTCGGGCTCGTTCAAGAATTAAGGAGGTTGGAGCGAGTGGTGTTAATTTTGCCTAAATTCGAGAAATTCGGGCACGAATTGCAAACACTTCCCAATGTTATAAAAATCTGAAA
>JAPYZC010011712.1:0-11819 GCA_030522665.1 Ichneumoninae sp. A BG-2022a
CGATCATCTTGCCTGAGCTTTTGTTTCCGGCGAGTGAAGAAATGAGAAGAAGCATGTAGGGTAAAAGTGGCGAATATGGCCCACCTCGATTAACACGTTAATCAATGTCATATGGACGGGGCCATATTCCCCACTTTTACCAGCCGGTACGACCTTACCCTTGCCGGAATACGAAATAACTTCAAGTGTGGCGAGGCTGTTCATGATTTTCTTCATTGTCTCGCGGAGTTGGAAAATTAAACCAGGGGTTGAAATCTCCGATTCGCGAAACCGATCATCTTGCCTGAGCTTTTGTTTCCGGCGAGTGAAGAAATGAGAAGAAGCATGTAGGGTAAAAGTGGCGAATATGGCCCACCTCGATTAACACCGAATACTTGTTGTCATATTAACAACAAAATAATTCAAAATTTTCTTCATAGTCTCACGGAGTTGAAAATGTAAGCCAGAGGTTGAAATCTCCGATTCGCGATGCCGATGACCTCGGCTTTTGTTTCCAGCGATTGAAGAAACTCGAAAAAGCATGTACATGGTCCACAAAGCTCAGAGCAAAAGCAAAGAAATTCCCTCGCAGCTTCTCGGAATCCATCCATTTCATGCCAGGCCGTTCTTTTCCGGATCCCCCGGTCTCTTTCCCTCCCGGCTCTTTCACAGAGACCCCTGATTGATCAGCCCGCCCCCTCGTCGACGCGAGGGTTCCACGCTTCTCCCTCGACCGACTCCGCGGATAACGACTGGTACGCGTGCCGGAACGTCGACCGGGTTTCTCCATGGCGCACTACAACGGGCCCTCCTAGTGCCGAAGAAGGGTCAGGCGGCTGCGTGAGGGGTCGCCGGTCCAGGGTCGTTCGTTCCCCGCTGCCGGACCGCGCCACTCCACGGAATTCGGCGTTTCCGTTCGGGCCGAACGGCGCGGGTTTCTTCCCGGTCGAGCCGCGGATTCCTTTGCGTGCGAGTCGCGCGTTAGTGGCGGTTCATCGGGGTGTGCGCGGATCGGGAGCGAAGGAGGAAGGATGTTTGCCGGACGAGAAAATGCACCGGGGGGCGCAAACCCTAGCCGGGTAGCGGGAGATTCTTCTCGTTTGGCGTGTAGGCTCGCCTAGGAGAGGTCGGAAGGGTCGCGCTCAGCCCTGGTTCGGGCATCCTGGCGAGCACGAGGGTGGACACGAGGTCCGCGTAATGGACCGATTACCCCACCCAACCGATCGTATTGACGAGACTTTGATTAGGGTCGAGTGGCCGGATCCGACGGGTAAGTGCCGCACCCCTACGCTGCCCTGATAAGTCCCTCTGTACCGAGCATCACCGCACACCGCCGCCTCTTCATAACTCCGAGGCTGCCGCAGTGACTCTGTTGCTTTCGCATTAATACGGCAATCGATAGCCAAATATGTGGAGGTTTCGGGGGTTAAGAGCGCACTGAAGAGGGGAAACGGATCACTCTGGATGAGATTTATTGAATACCGGCTCGGATTAAATTAACCCTTTGGAGAATCGTTTTGAGAGCTGTGGAAGGCGTGTGAAATTCGGAGCTTTGGGACAATTGATGGTGATGTAAGGACCAGGTGGAGACTTTGGAGGGTTGGTAGCCGATGATGTGACGGATGGTCCAAATTTGAATTATGGGAAAGTTTCGAGCGTTACATCGGGCCCTGATAGGGTCCTGATAAGGCCTTATCAGGCCCTTGTCAGACCTTGTCAGGACCCGATGTAACGCTCGAAAAATTCTACTCGGATTAAATTAACGCTTTGGAGAATCGTTTTGGGAGCTGTGGAAGGCGTGTGAAATTCGGGGCTTTGGGACAATTGATGGTGATGTAAGGACCAGGTGGAGACTTTGGAGGGTTGGTAGCCGATGATGTGACGGATGGTCCAAATTTGAATTATGGGAAAGGGTTGGTAGCCGATGATGTGACGGATGGTCCAAATTTGAATTATGGGAAATGTGGTGATCGACGGGAAACCGGGTTAGTCGACTGCTGACCCGAGTGGACATTTTCGACCGTTACATCGGGCCCTGATCGGGTCCTGATAAGGCCTTATCAGGCCCTTGTCAGACCTTATCAGGACCCGATGTAACGCTCGAAAAATTCTACTCGGGCAGTTACGTCGCTATCGTTGACGGTATTTGCCTATATTTGCCTATTCAAGTTGTCTACGTATGTGCAATGCTGCGTATGTGCAAACCGTCGCAATGGGAAAAAGATTGTGGGCGAACTTACGCTCGGGATGTTGTCGTTGTTGCAGACACCTTCCTGAAGCAGCCGGTCGCGAATCTCCCAGGCGAAGATCGAGGGACATTCCCGTTTGTAGTCGGCGATCTTGTTGACGACCGGGGTCGTCGCGACGCGCGGCTTGCTTCCGCCGATCGCTCTTGGCTTTATCGAGCCGGTCTCGTAATATCTGGGTAGAACAGAAAAAAAGTGTCATCATTTTTTATTTATTTTATTTTTTAATAATAAGTGACAAAGTCTTTTGTTCGAGTTTGAATATACAAACCTTATTAACAATGTTATTAACAATTTCAGTTTGTACTTTTATTTGTAAAATCAGCAAATAAAAAATGTGTACGTTTGTGGACACTAAGTTTTTGCAAAAAGTCAAAATGTCTTTATTGTGCAGTTACAATGTAAAAAAAAATTGAAAATGTAATGTACCGGAATAGAAGTTTTTATGTAAAAACTGGTACATTAAATTTAATGTACAATTGCCATGAAAAATTAAATCAATTAATTATAGTAAAACTAAAGTATTTGTAAACGTTTTAATACACGTTAATTTTAATCACAATTGTACATTACATTTAATACACGAGCTTATGCCTAAAAACTTCCAGGACCAGTGCATTAAATTTCATACGATTTTTGTTTTTTTTTTTTTTTTTTTTTTTTTTTTTTTTTTCTATTTTTTTTTTTTTTTTAACTTTATCGGTAAATAAGAGGTTTGTGTAGTTAAAATGAATAATTTTTCTTACCTCCCGAGTATCTTCGAGACGCATCCGTTGCTGACCTGGAGAATGCGCGATATGTCGCACGGTCTCGCGCCGCTGTGCGCCAATTCGACGATCTTTTGCCTCGTCGCGTCGGGAAGTGGTCGTCCGTTTACGTAAACACCACCGAGCTGATTAACGCCGCTGTGTCCCGCAGCCGAGCAGCCAAATATTGAGTTCTGCCCGACCATGGAACCCCCGCCGATGCCCGGACCGCCCCCGTGCATCAAGTCCTCCTCTGTGGAAACATAACGTAACACGTGTAACATATCACTCGGTACACACCGTCGAGAGCGTACGTTCTATATGCATTATCGATACACATTGGGTCAGCTTTAGCAAGCACGAGCGTGACGGGCCGTCAACATAGAAATATTCTCTATTTCGATTAATCCTAAGGGTTTCGAGGGGCGAGCGCCGAAAGCGGGACGGCCAAATTGTTCAGGCTGTTGCGTGCTTTGAAAAGTCATCGTTTACTCAAAAACTCCCGAATTAAACATTTTTTTATTACTCTTGGCAATGAAAAAAAAATAATAAAAAAATAGCGTCGTATTTTTTCTCTGTCGATTCGCCACTGTTGAAACGTAACTTGGCAGGTGTAACATATCACTCGCTATTCACCATGGCGAGCGTGTATTCTATATACATTATTGATACACATTGGGGCAGCTTTGGCAATCACTGTAAAAGAAAAAAAAAAAAATTCGTATCACATTTAAAAAACTGGACTCGAAGTTTTTATGGGCAAACTGGTATTTTAAATTTCATGTGCAATTGTGATGAAAAATTAATGTTGGTTATAATAAAATCGTTGGGAACACTTTATTTTTTATAATTTACTTTAATGTTACTATGAAAGTACTTTAATTTTAATAATTTGCTGTAATGTCAATGAAAAAGTGTATTCATTTTTATTCTCTACTGTACATTAAATTTAATGTACGAGTTTTTGCATAAAAACTTGTCATCCGGTATATTAAATTTTCATTTTTTTTACAGTGAACAGTTCGCTTCTATGAAAATTCTTCGCTCACTCAAGAGCAAGCGAATTAAAATTTTTTAAATTACTCTTCACAAAAAATTAAAAAATAAAAAATCTCGTTCTACTTTTCCTCTGTTTTCAATTTGTCCGGGGGGGGGGGGGCAAGAAAACAGTTTCAATGGAACAAAGGACCAAATATCGTTACCGACCCGGCTTGTTTCACGGGAGCGACGTCATTACTCGGGCTACTTGCGGAGCCGGGGCAAAGAGAAGCTCGACAGTTTTTTTTTCCTACAATAAAAAAAAAGATACAATCCCGGTCTTTTGTCCCAGTTTTACTTGTCTCGAGCGTGTCGCTAGAATTCACTCTCGCGTTTACTTCTTTTTTTTCTCCCTTTTCGTATTGTACGCGATGAGTTCAAAGTAATTTTTCCGAGCGCACCGGCGCGTAGGGAGGTTGCAATTTTTTTTTTATAAAAACCCTATACAAAACAAAAAAAAAATACGAAAGGAATTCGCGAGCTCGTCGTATATAAAATTGCAGTTGTATAACAGGTGAGCGCTGTGGAAGCATGACAGCTTTTCCATTTTTCTTTTGTCGAGCCCGCGCGTCGACATACCGTGCAACTTTTTCCCCGCCGGTCGTTCCGGTCTCCCTCTTGCCCATCCCTCGAGAGCCGTCAACGAAAGTTCGCAATTTTTTCTTTTTTTTAGCATACAAATAATTATTAATATACAAGGATTATTCCGAGTCGGTATCATAATGTAAAAGCTCGCTGGGCTCTTTAAGCGCGATATATGACAACATTGCATATATATATATATACATATATACATATATGTGTATCTTGTGACGCAACGCGAGAGCAAACTCTCCGCGGCGGAAACGCCACTAGCGCTAAATGCATCTTGCAATTAACAAATTTAATTAATCCCGCGACACCGGCGCGGGCGTCCTACTTTCGAATGCGGGAGTGACAAGAAATAGTTGAAATGTGTAATTTAAGTGGCCCCTGTGTTACTCGCGCCGACGACGACGAGGACGAATGGAAGCGGAGTATACGACGCCCAAGGGGTTGCACGCGCAAACGCCCGCAAACCTCTCACCGAAAACCCTCTTGCACCCTCGAGCGCCCGGCGCTTACCGTAAATTCGTCAGACTCCGCCAGTTCTCGTTTCTCGCTACTCGCGTGCCTCGACAAACTCGCTACCACGGTGAACTATGTTTTCGCGCCCGACTCATTGCGATTCGAAAGATTTCCAACTATGCGACTATCGCGATCTGCGCAGTGATCTACTGATAAATTACATCCCTCGGAGTTTTGGATTACCGGCCGGACGCTGGCCGGGTGAGTACTGGGACTGTTGCAGGGATTCTCTATCGGTCAAGGGCAATGATAATGTCTTTACCTCAGGGTCCATGATAACGTGTATTGCCTTAAGGCCAACGATAACGACTTTGCCTTAAGGCCAACGATAACGACCTTGCCTTAAGGCCAATGATAAGGTCTTTGCCTTACTTCCAACGATAACGTCTTTGCCTCAGGGCCAATGATAACGTCTTTGCCTTAAGGCCAATGATAACGAGTTTGCTTTAAGGTCAATGATAACGTCTTTGCCTTCAGGCCAATAATAACGTCTTTGCCTTACTTCCAACGATAACGTCTTTGCCTTAAGGCCAATGATAACGTCTTTGCCTTAAGGCCAATGATAACGAGTTTGCTTTAAGGTCAATGATAACGTATTTGCCTTAAGTCCGATGATAACGGCTTTGCCTCAAGCCCAATGGTAACGTCTTTACCTTAAGACTAATTACAACGTCTTGGCTGGAAGGCCAATGATAACGTCTTTGCCTTCAGGCCAGTGATAACGTCTTTGCCTCAAGTCCAATGATAACGTCTTTGTCTAAAGTAGAATGATGACGTTCGTTGCCTTAAGACCAATGATAACGTCTTTACCTTAAGGCCAATGATATCGTGTTTGTCTTTAGGCCAATGATAAGGTCTTTGCCTCAAGCCCAATGATACCGAATTTGCCTTCAGGCCAATGATAACGGGGTCTTAATGCCAACAATAACGTTTTTGCATTGAGAGCCGTAAGCTGCAACTTAAGTTCCCATTTAATTTTCAACTTAAACAGTTTGTGTAGGTGGAGTGCATGTGTGAAATCCAATTGGGCGAAAATTTTGCGATTCTTATTTTTTTCAAAACTTGAGGTACACTATGAGAAAGACTATTCAGTCTTGAGGCACACTATGAGGAAGATTATTTAGTCATCATTAGAATTGAGCGCCGGGAGTTCGCACATGCATTCTGCCTCGAAGAACCCTTTCGGTCCGAACTTCAGCAACATCAACATTGAACCCAAATTCGAACCTACGACTCTCTATTCCGCCTCTCGGTACGACCGAAACTCATGCGGTCTACTCGTACACCGAAAAAAAATTCGCTTGCAGGCTGCCGAAGAAAAAAATGTTTGTTTCAATTCTACTTTCGATTCTTACAATTCCATGTGATATTAAAACAACGACAGCAAGACTGTCAAGGTGACAAGTTATCGTTTCAATCCGGTACGAAATCGTACGAATTCAGAGTAGAATTGAAACAACGTTTTTACTTCATTGGCAGCCCGCAAGCAAATTTTACTTGATTGAATGTTATTTTTTTTCTGTGTATGACAAATATTTCAACGTCAAAACAATAGGTTGATCTACGACATTGAACACAAATCCGGGTACGCGAGCGACTTTTTCCAGCGTGATTTTCTTGAACCTTCGAGCAAAATTCTCGGAGCTTGGAGCTTCTCGGTCGCCGAGGTTTTTCCCGTTGTCCCGGGAAACGAGACCGGAGACAAGACGAAGCTCGTGTCGGAGCTCCGCCGGTCGTTTGTAGCGCGCCGTTGCAGCGACGATGCCCGGCTCGACTGCTCGCAAAGAGAGTCTCGTTTGTGACGGACACAAAGAAGAAGAAGCGAGCGGAGCGACCGAGGGTACGAGGACCGTCCGGATCCGTCAGCCCCGATGCCGATGAGCAACATTCTTATTCAGAGGCGAAAGACGGAGAGCGCCGGCATTTTGCTCCGGATTCCCACTCGCTTCCTCGACGGTCCCGTCGTTCGTTCGTCTCGTCTGCCGATTCACTCTTAACGCGTATAGATCGTGGGACCGGCGGGCGGAGATGCGGAGAGAGAGCCGATGGTGGGACAGCCGATGTCGCGCGGCAACGTATAAAAAGATTAACACTTGAGTGAACACGCGACAGGCGACGCGGCAAATAAGACACCGGTCTCGGTGCACGGACGCTTTGACGATTGATAACAGAGATTATTATTATATCGTGTGCCCGGCCCACACAATTCTCAGCCGTATATTTACATACGTAGGGTAAAAGTGGGGAATATGGCCCGGTCCGCATATCATTGATTTACGTGTTAAGGTAGCTATGTCGCTTCCCGCTCATCTCGCATAAATTCGAGAAAAGTAAGCGAATATTGCAAGTACTTCTCGATTATATAAAAATCTGAAAAAATTCATGCAGATTAGAGATACCGAAAAGATTAATTTTACACAATTATAATTCCACAATGTTATTAACAGATTAATGAAAAAATTAATTGTTTAACAAATTGCCCGGCAAAACAACTTTTTTTTTTTCTATGAAAATGATTCGTTTATTTTTCTGAATACGTATGAATTTTTTCAGATTTTTCAATTAGCTTTGATTTTTTAATTTTTTTATATGGAAAACTGAAAAATCTGAAAAAATTCATTATTCATGTATTCAGAAAAATAAAAGAATCATTTTCAATTTAAAAAAAAGTTGTTTTGCCGGGTAATTTGTAAAACAATTAATTTTTTAATAAATTTGTTAATAACATTCTGGAATTATTATTATGCAAAATGAATCTTTTCAGTGCCTTTAATATGCATGAATTTTTTCAGATTTTTATACCATCGAGAAGTAATTGCAATATTTACTTACTTTTCGATAACTTATGCGAGATGAGCGGGAAGCGACATGGCTACCTTAATCGAGGTGGGCCATAGGGGAGAGCGGGGCAAAATGGCATAGCGGGGCAAAACGGGATAATGAGACAAAACGCCATTTCCCAATAACTTTTGGATGGTGGCGGTGATGGTGAGTGGGGCAAAACGGTGTTGAAAATTCGGATGTATCGGTAGGACAAAATGGGACATCCAAACATTATTGGAAAATTGAGTTTTCCCCCCGCTGTCCCGTTTTGCCCCACTGGCTCATTTTGCCCCTCTCTCCCCATTCACCACTTTTACCCTACATGCCTGTGTGTGTGTGTGTGTATGCAGATATAGGCTGATTTAATAACAATTGTACACTTTATATTTTTTTGTTACCTAAAAACGAATGAATATGCGATAAGAGATCAATAGTTAAAATTTATATCGAACCTCGGTGTAGGGAAATGTCTGAAGCAGCCCGATGCTGCACCTCCGCGAGAAGGAAGGAGTAATCTATAAACATAGTAACAGTTGTAATCTATTAAATATCAGAAATTAGAGTCGCCACGTTTACACAAAAATAAAGATATTGCAAAGATAGTTTTTTTTTATTGTTTGGGAGAATTGGGAAGGTCACTGGCATTGGGACGACGATCGCAATAGACGGAATATCTTAAGAGAGCCCGTTTTCGTAAAAAATTCTTCGGTAGAGACAAATTTTGGGAATCGTAACAGAATAGTAACAGTTGTAATCTATTAAATATCAGAAATTAGAGTCGCCACGTTTACACAAAAATAAAGATATAGCGGAGATGGTTTCTTTTTTTTTATCGGTTGAAAGAATTGGGAAGGTCACTGGCATTGGGACGACGATCGCAATGGACGGAATATCTTAAGAGAGCCCGTTTGCGTAAAAAATTCTTCGGTATAGACAAATTTTGGGAATTGACTAGGAAATGTTGTCGTGCCTGAATATTTTGATACCAACTATTCCTATGTGGATATTACCATGTTTATTAGTTATGGAAAATGTATAGAAAAATATTTAATGAATTTATCTCAGAGTAGAGTAGCGCAAACCCAACGCGTACGCCGCAGAGATAAAGGTACTCCAAGTTTACAAAAAAAGGGTCCAAAAAACAGAAATCATTTTCGACCGTGTATTTGCGCGACAAGTGTTTATTGTAAAACTCCTCTTATCCTCACTCCTAATTAATTCCCCAACGAAATGTTTATTTATTGCTAAAACTACAAAATCTCGAACAAATGTTCTCAGTGTAGCTACACGTTTAAAGGAGAAAGGTTAGAAACTATAACGAGCGAGAAAAAAAAAAGAAAGCGGGACCGACTGCAATCTGCGGAGAGGCCGACGAGGTGAAGTGACGAGTGCGACGACGACGTACGCGGGGTTGTTGAAAAACACCCCCGGCCGTTGGCGCAGAGTAAAAGTACATATGTATATGTGTATACATATATATACATACATACATATACATATATATATATATAAACCGTACACGGCACACGGCACACATTCTTTATTTATAATTTCGCGTTAATCTACGCGACGACCAGGGCAAAAGCGAGTCATGCGCCGCAAAGTGAGGCAAAAAGGTTCCACTTGGCTGAGCGTGAAACGGGACACAGATTAAATCCCATCCTAGCGGGGTGCACGTTGTCGGGACGCCTTCACTCTCTCTCCCTCTCGCTCCCTTCCGCCTTTCCTACAGTCTCTCTTCCACGCTCCTCCATCCTCCCTTCGTCGAGGCTCGTTGCTTTTCCGCTCGCTTCATCCCTCACCGTGAGCTCGACGAGGAGCACAGGCGAGCTCCGCCGTAGCTACCAGTCACGCAAAACCCCCCCCGACGATCTCGACGTCGTCATTCGAACCCTCTCGCGGCCCTTCGTCCCTCATCCGAGCCCTCTTCGCCGGCAAACAACCCCACCGAGTCCTCGAGAGTTACATGGGCAATATACAAAAAGTACGGATCGCAATAGCAATTATTTATCTCTAGAAAATAAAAAAATATTATTCAGGATTTTATTAATTTATTTTTTACTAATCATTTATTTATTTATTTTTTAACGAAAATATAAATTACTCTGTGAGGGAGCCAAAAGATGGAGGTTATTATTCATTTTTGATCCATCTTTCATCAAAATGATGTTTTCCGGAAATTGGCAATAGAAATTATTTGTGTCAAGAAATAAAAATAAAAAAACTAGGAAATTGATTCGTTATTTACGTATAAATTTTCTAATAATTTATTTTCATTATTATTATTTTTTAACGAAAATATTAATTACTCTGTGAGGGAGCCAAAAAATAAAGGTTATTATTTTATCAAGTCCAACTTTCACCGAAACGATGTATTCCGAAAAAGGGTTCAACGATAGAAACGATTTATCTCCAAAAAAATAAAAATAAAAAATTAAGAGGTTTACCTATAAATTACCTAGATTTTTAATTTCCTAGTTAACAACAAAAACATAGATGACTATGCGAGATCCACAAAGTTCAGATAACTCTTTTAATCGCAAATCATCAAAGCAGTCTCCTCCGCGAAATTGTGAAAACACGCAGAACAGCAAAAGTCGCTGAGAGGCCGATGCAGTGTATCCGAAAATCCAGGTGAGAAGTACAGATTGCGCAATCAAAAAAAAAAAAAAAAAAAAAAACCCATCTCCGCGAGATGAATTCGCGAGCGCGCCCGATGTGCACGCACCGTGCCCGGGCTTGAATCAGTATGAGCAGCGTCAGTCAACGATTTCGGGGACTATCGAAATTGCATTGACGGCTGCTTCCCGAGCGTAGAGAATGAGCCTCGGGAACAACAAAAACGAATGGCAAGAGAGAGCTCTGGCGCGCGCGTTCGCGAGACAGAGAGGATTGGCGAATGCGTGTTGTACACCGAGCGGATAACAGCATCGATAGCCGTAAAAGCATCGCGATATATCGATCGATGCGGTCGGTGGACGCAGCCACGCGTTCGCCCAGCGATTGGCATTATCCCCTTTTGCCTGCAAAGCGCGACTCCCCTTTCCCCCCCCCCCCCTCAATCTCGTTTTCTCGCTAACTCCCTCTACCTACCACGGTTTCGTGCGAAACGTGCGATTAATCGTTATTCGATAATGGAAACAAAACACGATCCGGAGCGGATAATGCGCACTCTAATTCGAACGGGCGTCGAGTCTCTCACCCCCCCCCCCTTTCCCCTCTTTTCCCTCCGCATGGGCCACCCGCGCCCTCCGAGCACGTTGCTCGTCACCAACTCCCGAAGTTTACGTCACGGCTATTTGTCGAAGGGACAACGATAATGGAATGCGAATAATTAGCTCGCTCTCTCGCGAACGGATCGTTCGCGCCTGCGCACTCCCAGCCGAATCTCGCTTCCTGTTCCGAAAGGCCTAGGGCGGTGCTCTTGCGAGCGCCGCTGGCCATACGACGAAGGGAGACACCCATTGAAAAAGAGGCCCGGGAAGGGGCGCGTTTAGCGACGTTGATCACCGGAGTTCCTTCGGAGCCGCGAACTTTCACGCTCGATCGCGCTTCTGCGATCGATCGATCGATCTTGCGCCGGTTCGAACGAGCCTGTCGTCTCGCCTCGTTATCGCGCGTCAACCCTCGGGAAAAACCCTGCTGAAGACTTCGGGCGGGATTTTTTTGACTTTCTGATTGTACTTATTTGGCGGATGTACCGGAAATCGGCGCGAGCGCGATATCGATCGATATACTTGTTTGCAAACTTTTCTGTCGGTCTGAAATGACCGGTAAAATTAATGGATAATATAATATAATATAATATAATATAATATAATATAATATAATATAATATAATATAATATAATATAATATAATATAATATAATATAATATAA
>JAPYZC010011718.1:0-10185 GCA_030522665.1 Ichneumoninae sp. A BG-2022a
GTACAAATATTATGTAAAATTACAGTAGTTTTAAAGTAATTTTTAAATACATTTAGTACTATTAAAGTACTTTTATTAAAAATACCACTTTTTTATTATATTTTATTTACCGTACATTCATTTTACATAATATTTGTATATTAAATTTAATATACTAGGTTATGCATAAAAGCTTCCAATACAAGTACATTAGTTTCGATGCAGACATTTTTTACAGTGTAATATCAACAAGGAATAGCGAGGAATTTCTCGTGTTTAACGCCTTGGTACCGTGGGTGGCCAACCGGTAAATCTCCTATCATCATCTGGAACGCTGAATGCCTGATCTCGTCTGCGAGCTCCCGAGGAAACGAAAGAGCCGCCGAGGAATCTCACTTCAGCGGAAAACAAAAGTTGAGTAGAGAGACATTATAATTATCGAATGTTCGGAAATTTTTATGTATGTAAAGTATGCTGGTGTGAAGTATGTATGTGTGGGAATGAGAGAATATTGAGAACGGAATATTATATGGACTAAACGAAATGACAAGTAGGTGTTAAATTAGTGGAACTGATATGTGACATGGAAAGAATATTGATGAATATGTTAT
This sequence comes from Ichneumoninae sp. A BG-2022a, assembly GCA_030522665.1. NCBI lineage: Eukaryota > Metazoa > Arthropoda > Insecta > Hymenoptera > Ichneumonidae > Ichneumoninae sp. A BG-2022a. The sequence goes on from JAPYZC010011718.1 coordinate 591, forward strand.
TCGCCTAAAATTGATTTATTTTTATTCCTTTTTGGCATCGGCTCAAGTTTTTTCATTGAGAAGTTTTTGAAATTATAATAAATTCAGTCGGAGCCGAAACTTTGTTTTTAAGTGTTTATTTAATGATTATTATTATTCGCAGGGAATTTATATTTGTTTTATTGAGAGTTTACGGAGTACGGTCAATTTCAATTTAATATTTCGCGACCTAATAAACATAATAAACATCATAAAGATCTACCATTACAAGCTAACTAGAATAAAGATAACGAACGCGACCCGACCATACATCACGAGCCCTATATATCGTCTCTCAACTAGACTAAATGGGAGACCGGGGCAAAATGGCACACCGGGGCAAAACGGTATGATGAGACAAAACGAAATTATCCAATAACTTTTGGATGGTGGCGATGGTGGTAGGTGGGGCAAAACGGGTTTGAAAATCCGGATGTATAATTCGGACAAAATGGGGCATCCAAAAATTATTGGAAAATTGAGTATTACCCTCACTGTTCCGTTTTGGCCCGCTGTGCCATTTTGTCCCGGTCTCACCTATGAACCGGCATGATTAGAACGTAAATCAATTTGGACCATATTCATGACTTTTACTCTATTCATTCGGCTGATTGCGAATCTGCCACTCGTTTCACTCCCGGCTCAATAGTTGGTATGAAATCTCGTGTCAGGATTGATATATACATATATAGTAACGAATATAGAGATGAGGATTGACTGAGAGAAACGATATTACGTAGATGACTGGAATAGCTCGGTATGACAAAAACGAAAGGTGCCGATTGTCGATTGACGAAATGACGAGAGTCTTGATCGGACTTTTACAGAGAGCAGACGTTTGACAGTTCACGCTGGAGAACATTTATCTGCGATTGAAATGAATGATATCCGCGGCATAACTCGCGGCTCAATATAGTTTGAATGACAACACGTGTCCGGAGTGAAGTGATATATCCTATTATAACTTATAATGAATATAGAGTTGAGGATTGACTGAGAGACACGATATTACACAGATGACTGGAATAGCTCGTCACGACGCATGAGAAGGGTACAGATTATCGACAGAGAGATGGCGACAGTCTTGATCGGACTTTCAAAGAGAGCCAACGTTTGACAATTGGCACTCGAGATATTTAGTCGTGATTGTAATTCATGATATCCCCCCAAAACCAAATACGCACGTTATTTATTCGGTCGGTCGTTACAATGTATTTATTAAAGTACGCATGGTATTTTATGCCATTACGAGCCTCGAATTACCCGGAATAAAATGTCCACGTTTCATGACATTTCTGAATGAATGATACAGGTTTTAAATTTTCGACCATTTAGACCCTGACAAGTGTGAAGGTGAGTGGGCAAAAATGGTCGATTCCGAAAAAATGGTTCGGTTCAGACCGGGACCATTAACTATCCACGTTTTTTGACATTTCTGAATGAATGACACAGGTTTTAAATTTTCGAATTTTCAGACCCCACCAAGTGTGAAGGCGAGTGGCTAAACATCGTCGATTCCGAAAAAATGGTTCGGATCAGACCGGGACCATTAACTGTCCACATTTCATCACATTTCTGAGCGAATGACACATGTTTTAAATTTTCGAATTTTCAAACCCCAACAAGTGTGAAGGCGAGTGGCCAAGAATGCTCGATTCTGAATAAATTGTCCCGATCGGACAGGGACTATTTGATGTCCACCTTTCATGATATTTATCCTCAAGCGCGCTCAGGCCGCTAGCCCCGTTGACCGAGAGGCAAAAAATGAGGGGGCAAAATAAAGATATCCCTTCTTCGACATCCCCCCAGTAGGGAAAGTGCCGATATTATAGATCAGTGGTTGCTAAGACGAGCCCGAGGCGTCCCCCCCCCCCGCGCGAAACTTCCCGGGCTTGTCGACCATCCTCGAATACCTCGAAACATCGGAAACCTTAAATTGTTTGAGTCACCGTGCCCTCCGGTCATTCGTCTTCGTATTACCGTCCCTCCGCCCGAAGAATCTCAAAAATGCGCGACGCGCACCACACATCGGCCAGAATTGCTTTCATCGTTCGGGTGCGTCGGTTAATTTCCAAAAAAAAAAAAACGAAAAAAAAATGGAAGAAAAATCACTTCGCGAAATAGCGTCAGAGTCGAACGAGAATAATTTTCCTCCGCAGTGATCCGTACTATTATATAGTGCGCCTGGATTTTGTTTCAGATTTTTATCGGCTCCCGTTTTCAAGTTAGCAGATTGGTGTGTTAATATAAAAAGATGACTATATCTCCGAAACTTTTGGTCATACAAAAAAACATCGTCAAGAAATAATATGCTGCTTTTTATAAACTATGTTCGTGCATGTTTTTCAAAATTTTCCAAGAACGCAAAAGTTGTTAAGAACAGAAAATTTTGATTAACAAAAAAATGACAGAAGGTACGTCTCGATACATTTTGCTAAAAAAGTTGTTAGACGCCTGTGAAAATTATTAGTTGTTTCACACCAATAAAAGAACATCCTGTGAAATTTTAAACAAAACGCACAGTCAAATTTGAAAAAATAAGAATTTGCTGTCTTTTTTTAATTTTTTGTGCCTGAAAAATTTTCCAAAAATTTACGACCACAGTTCATCCAAAAAATTTTCTCTTCGCGACATTTTCGTGTAAGCCCCAAACTTTCGAAAAAATTCGAAAAAATTCCCGTTTCTCACACTCGAATCCTCGAATACCTCGAAACATCGGAAACCTTAAATTGTTTGAGTCACCGTGTCCTCCGCCCGAAGAATCTCAAACATGCGCGACGCGCACCACATATCGGCCAGAATTGCTTCCATCCTTCGGGTGTGCAGGCTAATTTCTAAAAAAAAAAAAAAAACGAAAAGAAAAATGGAAGAAAAATCACCTCGCCAAACAGCATCAGAGTCGAACGAGAATAATTTTCCTCCGCAGTGATCCGTAATCTTGCTCGATAAGTCAATATAATACGCCCGAGATAGTTTCACCGAGGCGAGCCAGAGCGTGGATGGATGATAACACTGGAGAGGCATCATTCAACCGAGGCACATCACGTGCGGTGAATGATAAGCGCGAGAGGGAGAGTGAGCACCCTCTTTACTTCGTTACTGCTCGCCGCGAAATCACTGCTGATAGACCTCCGCCCGAGCCCCCCGAAGGTGCGCCAGACAGGAGGCCACGGGGGAGGGGCGTTGATTTCCTGTGATTCGGGAATGATGAAGTGGAACGAGAGAAACCGCCGGATGGAAGCGCGGAAGGGGGGAGAAAAATTGTGAACGATGGAGCCAGGAACATCGCCGTCTGGGCGAGAGTGTGCCGAAGAAAGCGGGACGGCGTGTACGTAACAGAGCGCAAACCCGGCTCTTTCTATTTTTACCCTCGACCGAGCTGTGCGTAACCCTTGCGCCTCCCAGACGGGGCGCACCCCGTCGTCCGCGCTCTCACCGGGCACGGCAAAAGGAGCGACAAGCCGCGTTAATTTAATGAAAGAAACAAAAAAAAAAGGGAACGAAGCGAACGCGTTGAAAGAGAGAAACGGATGGAGTAGTCAAAAGCGAGATTGGTAAAAGAATCGCGACGCGATACTTCGTTATCAGTGAGAAACTCTTGTTTCGAACTGTCGCCGTGTGTCTTTGTCGTCGCCGAGCGCGGAGGGAAGCTAACTCCGACAAAAAGTAATACGATTAATGGCGCCTCCCGGTCCCCGCGATACGCCGGTACGTTCTTTTGTTGGCGTTGTTGCTGGCCTTTTTTTAACTGGTGCTTCGACGACCGGCTCCACCTACGACACAGCGCGTGTCGGGAGCGCACGCGAGGCAGACGTGCCAGATAGACGACTAGACGCGATGCGTGGCCCACCGTATGACAGCGAGGAGCCTGGCGCTACAGCGGAGCATCACGGTCGGGTGAATAATGCTCTTTTATTATTAATTCATTGCCCTCCTGACGGCGGACCGGGTAATAATACGCAGGGAAGTCCGGTGTGTTACAGCGAACTAGATTACTATTCACTTGGATTGGGATAAACAATTTTTTTTTTTTATGTATGAAATAGAGAAAAAAAACAATGGTGGGGCATATGCGTGTTGCGAGGGGCGGATAATGAAGGGCCTACGTTTTACGAGGGACATTCGGAAGAGGAGAAATAAAATAGCGTTGCGCGTGTGTTCGACGGGATTAAAAAAAGAGCCTGGTTGACTACACTCAGAAAAAAAATTTCTTTGACGGCCACCGTTTATTTGGTTTAAGTAAAATATTTATTTGATTTAAATAAATATTTATTTAAATTAAGTAAATAGTTACTTAAATCAAATAAATATACTTAAATCAAATAAATATTTTATTTAAACCAAATAAACGATGCCCGTCAAACAAATTATTTTTCTGGGTGTAGATTACAATTCACTTGGATTGGAATAAACAAATTAAAAAAAAAAATGTATAAAACAGAGGAAAAAACAATGCGTGTTGCTAGGGTTGGATAATGAAGGCCCTACGTTTTACGAGGGACGTTCGGAAGAGGAGAAAAAAAAATAGCGTTGCGCATGAGTTCGATGGAATTAAAAAAAGAGCCTGTTTGATTTAATTACAATTCACCTGGATTGGAATAAACACATTTTTTTATGTATAAAACAGAAAAAAAACAATGCTAGGGCATATGCGTGTTGCGAGGGGCGGATAATGAAGGCCCTACGTTTTACGAGGGACATTCGGAAGAGGAGAAAAAAAATAACGTTGCGCGTATGTTCGACGGGATTAAAAAAAAGAGCCTGGTTGACTGGTGGGTCTGGTGGTTGTGCGGAGGGATAAATACCGACGGTCGAAGCGGCGCGACGCCCTTCCGTCGACGAGACTACAGGGGTTCCCCGTGTTGTCTGCAGCACCGAGAAACTCGCGCCCGTGTACTTTAATGTATTCCACGTGTAGTCCGTTACATACCGTCCCTTTGCCGCACGCGTCTCGACACACGCGATCCCCCTCGTTCGACGTTCCCTCCGCGACTCTGTCTATACCGTCATCGCGTTGCACCCGCGCGCTCCTGGCCCTGTGCACACTATGACATACGCCAATCGCTCCACCATGAAAGGATATTTATGACGTTAATGATGCGACTTTGCCGGTGTTCCCTCATATGCATACGGTATTCATACGGCGAGTCCCCCGGGCTGGAATAAACGGGGGAATTGAAAGATTGTAATAAACAATCTTGCGGGTCGCTAATACGCGCTTCCTGTTTCAACAAATTTACGGTGTTGTTTGTTTTTAGACAGTAACGAAAAATTTCGTAGACGGAATACGAAGTTTCGTAAAAAAAATTTTTTTAAGGAAGCGACAAACTCTGTTTTTCAGGCGTGAATATTGGAAATCCACCCTTTTATTTCTCATGCAATTAACAATTTTTGTTGATTTGACGGCCACCGTTTATTAAGATCAAGTACACTCTGTGCACACTATGACATACGCCAATCGCTCCACGATGAAAGGATATTTATGACGTTAATGATGCGACTTTGCCGATGTTCCCTCATGTGCATACGGTATTCATACGGCGAGTCCCCCGGGCTGGAATAAACGGGGGAATTGAAAGATTGTAATAAACAATCTTGCGGGTCGCTAATACGCGCTTCCAAATTGTTTCAACAAATTTGCGGTGTTGTTTGTTTTTAGACAGTAAAGATAAAATTTCGTAGACGGAATACGAGGTTTCGTAAAAATTATTTTTTTAAGTAAGCGACAAACTCTGTTTTTCAGGCGTGAATATAACAAATCTACCCTTTTATTTCTCGTTCAATTGACATTTTTTTTTTTGTAAAACTAGAAAATGAACAAACACAAATTGTGGACGTTAGCGGACAATTAGTTGTTGTAAAATGTACAAACTTTTTTTTTCAGTATATGATATATCTGCTGAAGACGTTTTTTTTTGCATTACGTTGAAGGATCTTCGGAAATGCGATACTTCCGGTCGAAAAATGGGATTTTCAGACCAGAATTGATATATTTCCGGTATGACGTCACTTCCGTTCGAAAAGTGAGATTTTCAAACCTCAATTGAAATATTTCCGATATGATGTCACTTACGGTTTGAAAATCTGATTTTTCCAGCGGAAGTGGCGTCATGAGGGAAAACGTCACTTCCGGTTTGAAAATCTCATTTCTCAACCAGACGTGACTTCATAAATGAAAACGTCTATTCCGGTTTAAGAATCTCACTTTTCATGTGGGACGTTCCTCACGGATAACTTCCGCCTTAAGCCTCCTACGTCAGCCAATCAGCGTGCGAATAGAGCGCCACCAGGGCCCTTCAAAATTTCTCGATTTTTCTTAACATGGTTTTTTCCAGACAGGAGTAGAGTAGTCGCGTAAGATTTCAGCCGAGCCCTCGGTTACCCCGCAGGTCTTCAGGCGCGTCAAGGGCGGCAGGAACGGGATTTACCCTCGGTAATCACCAACCCAAAAAAAAAAAAAAAAAATGCGGACTGCATTTTCTGTAAAGATCAGCCAAGCCATCCGCGTTCGCGGACAATGCCAGCGCGAGACACCCTGCCAGACGGTCGCGCGACAACGCCCTTTCTCTTCCCTTCTCTTGCCTCTTAGGCCCTCGCGCCCTTCGCTCTTCTCGTACATGCCGGCATTCGTGTTCTCTCCCCGTGCGAGAGTGCGTGTTGTACTCTCCCGCCGCAGCCCTGTGCTCCTTCCCGCGCTTTCCAGCGTCGCACCGAGCACGTCATCCCTCTGGGGTTTTCTCCTCCACGCTTCCGTCACCCTTCCGGTCCCGCGAAATTTGCAGGCTTCATCGTCCCCGCCAGCCCCCACTTTTTGTAACGCCTCGTCCGTGGCTCCTTTCTTTTATCGCGTGTATTTTTACAACGCACTCGCGCGTACCGAAATCCTCGCAAACTGCAACCCTTTCGTTCTTTTTTTTTTTTTACCAAAGTAGTACCGTCGTATTCACACCTCTATCCCTACAGCCGGCTCGTCCCCGAGAGTTGCACCGGTGAGCGGGGCGGTAGATTCCAGACGTACGAGCACGAAGAGACCGTGTCCCTCTATCTTTCGCGCGGCGACGGATGTGAACTGAACGCGGATTCCTCCCCCACCTCCCGGGGCTCTTTTGTCTTCGACCCTCTCGTATCCGGAAGCCCTGCGGGGGTTGGCCTCGGTCCTCGTTAAAAGTAACGGGTTTCGTTCTTTTTATATTGTTTCAGCGTCGTCGCGCTCTCCTTCCCCGCGCGTCTCCCAGACTTCCCGGCCGCCATGTCGACCCCTTTGTGCTCTATTAATTTTCGCCTAAAACGACAGGTGACCCGGAGACAGGACAGTAATAACGGCTAGGTTGAGTGCCGGCTGCAGAGCGGATGGAGCGAAGAGACGCGGAAGAAAAAGAGTTCGGACACTCGCGGATCTTGAAGCGATTTGAATAACGGGGCATCTATGGGGATCGTCTGGAGTGCATGGACATTGTGCCAGGCTACCGAGGTGGGCACGGAGGGATTCGGCGTGGATCTGCATGTGCGATCCGGACGATCGCTTTTATCTCTGGGAAGATGAAGGATTCTTTTTGCGACTTCCCCGAGTAGACATTTTTGAGCGTTACATCGGGGCCTGATAGGGACCTGGTAAGGCCTTATCAGGCCTTTGCTCGAGTATGCATTTTTGCGCGTTACATCGAGGCCTGATAGGGTCCTGATAAGGCTTTTGCTCGAGTAGAAATTTTCGAGCCTTACATCGGGCATTGATAGGGTTCTGATAAAGCCTCATCAGGCCTTTGCTCGAGTAGAAATTATCGAGCGTTACATCGGGACTTGACAGGGTTCTGATAAGGCCTTATCAGGACCCGATGTAAGGCTCGAAAATTTCTACTCAGATGTCAGGCCTTATCGGGACCCTATCAGGGCCCGATGTAACGCTCGAAAATTTCTACTCGGGTAACGGCTATTCTTTAGTGTAAGGAAAAAAATGTGTTCAGATTTCCACTTAAAAATAAACGTTTATTCGCGCCAAAGAAATCATACATTTGACGTCAAGACAAACGCGGCTGTTATCCGGTACCGCGGGATTCAGCGTGGATCTGCAACCGCGACCCGGACGATCGCTTTCATCTCTACGAAGATGAAGGATTCTTTTTGCGACTTCGGGCCGGTCGGTGTAACTCGGAGGCTCCGTATCGAACCAGGTGTGTCCATATCGATCCAATTATGCTCCGGTACTTTGCTGGAGAGACGTTTATTCTTTCTCTTTGACGCCGAATAAATTACCGGCTCGGAGCGATCTGCATCTCGAGCCTTTCAGGTTCTTTCCCCAATTCCGACTGCGACGCGATGGTCTCTCTCGGCCTTTCATTTTAATTCAATTAACGGGCTCGAATGCTTTTCCCAATTAATTCAATTAATTCGTCCCAGCCGTGTCCGACATCGAGAGGCGTGTTTGCAGCGAAATGCAAATATCCGTCGTGGAGACTCTCGCGGACGAGCTTCTCCGGGAGCAAATGACTCCATCGACGAAGACCCCGCCAGACTTTCGCCGATGAGGAATCGCGACCAACCGGGCTGGGAGAGCAAAAAGCATACACAACTTTGCGAACATACACTGATGATTCTTTTTCGTGTGAAAATCTTCACATACGCCAGGGCATTCATCGAGTTTCCTCGCCACTTCGCCCCTTCTTTCATATTTTAATTCAATTAATGGGCTCGAATGCTTTTCCCAATTAATTCAATTAATTCGTTGCAGCCGTGTCCCCGAGTAGAAATTTTCACGCGTTACATCGGGCCGTGATCAGGGCCCGATGTAACGCTTGAAAATTTCTACTCGGGTCCGACATCGAGAGGCGTGTTTGCAGCAAAACGCGGAGACTCTCCCGGATGAGCTTCTCCAGGAGCTAATGACTCCATCGACGAAGACCCCGCCAGACTTTCGCCGATGAGGAATCGCAACCAACCGGGCTGGGAGAGCAAAAAGCATACACAACTTTGCAAACATACACGACGACACTCCATGTCGGCGCCGTTTCGAAGAATTGAAAGCGGCACTGGTGATTCTTTGTTGTGCGAAAATCTTCACATACGCCAGAGCATTCATCCAGTTTTCTCGCCGCTTCGACCCTTCTTTCACATTTTAATTCAATTAAGGTAGTACTAGCACAATGACTGACGTCGCCTAAGTTTGAGAGGAATAAAAGAGAATTACAAACACCTCTCGATCGGATAAAAATCTGAAAAAAATGAAGCTTATGGAAGATGCTGATAAGATTGTTCGTCCATCATAATGATCCCAAAATGTTATTCGTTTCCTTTATGTTAAAATTTGTTTAAAATCGTAATTTTCACGTATTAGATAAAATTCTGAAAAAATGCATACGTATTCAGAAAAATTAACAAATCATTTTCGTAATATAAAAAATTTGGTTGCCGGGTAATTTGTTGCACAATTTTTTTTTCAGTAATTTGTTATGAACATCCTGAAATTATTATTATGCACAATCAGTCTTTTCAGCACCTTTTATATGCTAGCATTTTTTCAGATTTTTTTCTCATCGAGAAGTGTTTGTAATCTTTGTCTTTTTTCTCTCGAACTTAGGCGGCG
>JAPYZC010011724.1:0-11475 GCA_030522665.1 Ichneumoninae sp. A BG-2022a
TGATTTGTTAATTTTTCTGAATACGTATGAATTTTTTCAGAATTTTATCTAATACTTGAAAATTACGATTTTAAACAAATTTTAACGTAAAGGAAACGAGTAACATTTTCGGATCATTATTATGGACGAACAATCTTATGAGCATCTTCCTTATGCTTGATTTTTTTCAGATGTTTATCCGATCGAGAAGTGTTTGTAATTCTCTTTTATTCCTCTCAAACTTAGGCGGCGTCAGACATTGCGCCGCCTACCTTAATTCAACTATTTATTTTTCTCAGTGCTGGAATTTGTAAACCGGAAATTTGGATTTCCGGAGATTTACCGAAAATTCTTACACTTCCGGTTTGAAAATCTCATTTTTTCAACCGGAAGTGAGGTCGTACCGGAAGTACGTTACTTCCGGTTTGAAAACTTAGTTTTTCGACCGAAATTACGTAACTTCCGGTTTGCAAACGTTCTTTTTCAAAACCCTAAAGATGTTTGCATGGCCTCAAGTTTCTTCTTTGGCGAGTCTCTATCAATGCAGGTCTTTAAAAAAGTAAGAAAAAAAATTGTTTACTTGTAGAATTTAATTTTCTAAGTGCACTTGCCCGTTTTTGCGACGCAAAACACAACCATTGTAACTCGATGAAATTTAGTCTCACGCAGACATCTTCAGGGTCATCATTTTTCGATCTCAAATTTCGGCGCTGTTCGCTCCGCCGTCTTCGTCATGCATGTCTGTTGTACTGCTGTACCCGATCATTTATGTGACTGGTTTATGCCGAGGAAGGTCAGGGACGCCCGGCTTGATTCACCAAACCAGCAATTTCAGCTGCCCGAGAATAGTCGCGAGTTGGCTTGAGCTGTCGAGTTTGGTTTCGGGGGTTGGGCTGAAGTTGCACGTACACGTAGTCGCTGTTTCTTCAATTCTTTTTTCTTTTCTTCCTCGACCTTTTCGCACTTTTATTGCTTCCTCGCGAAAAACGAAGTACACTTACATATTTACGTATTCCACTTTGCAAGAAATACTCGCGCGGCGCTCCAATGTATATTCAACGAGCGGGTTGTTGTGGCTCGGTCGCTTCCCGCTTCCGCCATGGACTATGGAATTTGAAACGAGAATTCGAAATTTCTGGAGATTTACGAGAAATACTTCACTTCCGGTTTGAAAATCCCATTTTTTTCGACCAGAAATAGGGGAGACCGCGGCAAAATGGCACAGAGGGGCAAAACGGGACAGTGAGGGCAAAACGCAATTTTCCAGTAATTTCTGGATGCCCGTTTTGTCCCAACCATACATCCTGATTTTCAAAGCCGTTTTGCCCCACGTACCACCATCACCACCATCCGCAAGTTATTGGAAAATTGCGTTTCGTCTCATAATCCCGTTTTGCCCCGCTGTGCCATTTTGCTCCGCTCGCGGTTCGAAAATCTCATTTTCCGCTCTAAAATTTCGAAGCTGTTCGCTCCGCCGATTTCGTCACACATGTCTGTTGTACCGCTGTACCGGATTATTCATGTGACTGGTTTATACCAAGGAAGGTCAGGGACGCCCGGCTTGATTCACCGAACCAGCAATTTCAGTTGCCCGAGAATAGTCGCTTGTTGGCTTGAGCTATCGAGGTCGCTTTTGGGGATTGGGATGAGTTTGCATACACACACGGTTGTACGCGATTACGTATGAGCCTGTTTTTACATTTGCCTCTCGGGCGAGTTGCGAAATTGACGCCGCGATGCTTCATCTGCAACGTCCAATCTATTTTTCCAACTCTGGACCCGAGCAGAAATTGGGATCAGGCTGCCTGATATCCTATCAGGCCCTGTTAAGGTACAGCCAGGGCGTGCCTGATCAGGCGAGCCTGATGAGGGCCTGATAAGGTGCAGATCGTGAAGCATGACTAAATAATCTAGCCTGATGGTACCCCGATCAGGGCCTTAGCAGATGAATCTATGCACGTGTGAGGCACTTTGTACAACCCGAGCAGAAATTGAGATCAGGCTGCCTGATGAGGGTCTGATAAGGTGCAGATCGTGAAGCATGACTAAATAATCCTCACTTCAGATGAGCCGACCCCGATGCCAGCCTGATCAGGGCCGCATAACGTACAGGTAGGGGACACCTGACTGGATATCCTTCGCTATTGACGAAGCTAGCCTGATGGTGCCCTTGGTTAAGGCGCCGCCAAAGCAGTCCCCATTGGCAAGGTCGCTGGTTCAAGTCCGACCATGAGTCGCCGAAGAACAAATATAAAAGGTTCACAAGTCCGATAAAATAAAGCTAATAAATAAAAAATATTTATTACATTTTTCTGCGGCGGCAATAAGGCACCTTGATTAGGCCGTGATCAGGCAGCCTGATCAGGACCTTAGAGGGCCATGGCGTTACATATCTGATCAGGGCCTGATAAAGGTGCCTTATCAGGACCTGATGAGGAGGTCAGGCCGTGCCTGATAGAGACCTGACATCAGCCCGACGGTAATTTCTGCTCGGGAAGTGGACCAACATTGGCGGGCTAGGCGCTGGCCAAATGAGGCCTGAATAAAAATAAAAGGGAACTTAATTTTAACCACAAGATCGCGGGCACGGGAGGCGTCGGAGCCTCGGAAGAAACGGAGACGTTTACGGCTCTCTCGGTTCGTCTGTTGTGTGGAAGGGTTAGTCGCCGGAAATAACACTCGCCCAAGCCGGTTCCGTCCGCTCGACTGAAGTAACAGCGTAATAATGAGAGAGAGCCCGGTCTCTATCCAGGAAGGCAGTTCATTATCCCCTCGGGACTTCGCTGTTCCGGTTGTTCCACCTATTTATCCCTTTCCTCAGCGGCGAGTTTACGGTAGCGCAACCTGCTGTCACGAAGGACGTGTGCGGAGTACATAGTATTCCCAGCTTCAGGTGGTTGAACTGGATTCTTCGAACGGCGCGCGCTGAGCGAGACGGCGCAACGGAGTGAAACCCAGAAATAACATAATTTTCATCCACATTCGCAACCTTCTATTTCCGTTACGACGTCGCATCTCTGTTTCGTTCGCGAAGGCTCGCTTTCGCTTTTCGTCCGAAAAGATTGTGTTGATTCGTCGTAGCGACACGCCCGTCTTAGCGTCGAATTTTAAGACGTTAGTTTGACTTGAGATCGCTCTTGAGGTTGGGCTTAAGGTCGAACTTGATTTTGGTCGTAAGTCCGAGCTTAGGATCGAACTCGAAGGACAATCGAATTTGAGTTCCGCCTTGCGTTCGAACGTAAGATCAAACTTAAGCACGAAATCAAGTTTGGACTTAAGCGCACAATGACTTTGGGTCATATTCGCTCTTAAGTTCAAACTAACATCCTAAAATTTGACTCTTAGGGTCGAACTTAAGATCGGTTCGCCGTTCAAACTGGATTTCGTGCTTAAGTTTCGTCTTAAGTCCGAACTTAAGTCTGGACTTAAATTCGATTGTAATTCGAATTCGATCTTAAGTTTGAATTTAGAATAAATCTTAAGCACGAAATAAAGTTTGGGCCAAACTCGCGTCTTAAGTTCGACCTCAGGAGCGATCTTAAGTTGAAACTAACGTCTTAAAATTCGACCCTTAGTGCGCCACGATGAGTCGATTATATTATAAATCTCGAGGGCTGAAGATCCAATTACTTTTGCCAAGTGTACGATGCTATTGCTGTACCCTTGCTGAATTGCCCGTTACGGCAATCCCTTCTGCGTCTCTCTTGTAGCTCCTTTCCATCTATATGCGGACAGCTCGGGAATCCTCCTGTACACGTCGCCGCGGCGCCACGGGAGTCGTTGCTTTGCAGTCGTCTCCGACGAGATTAGAGACTCTTTTCGTTTATTCTCTTATTCTGTACTTTCTCTCTCTCACCCTCATTTATTCGTTGGCCGTGTATATTTTTAACATCACCGGCTCGATCGTGGAAACGACCAGGCCTGACTACGCGCAAGACGTCACCGTTCGATCGCCGCAGTGACAATTTAACGCTCTGATACGAAAACCGACATACTGTAACTAATGTGTTCTTGAGTGCAGCTCTGCTCGGCTAGGCGTTCTTTTATTTGTGAATGTTCACTGCTGGTGGGTTTTTGTTTTATTGCCAACGGTACATCCGATTCGTTCCGTGTAATGCATTTTGTCCTTTTTTATAACAAAAAAATGCAATTTTGATAAAAAGAAAAATTATCCGATCAGATTTTGTTTAAAAACTAAACCCTGAACTGAGCGCAGACTGGAATCTAAGAACACCTATTTTTGGTATACATGTGTATTCGACTCGTATATTTCTGGACTTAGCTGAACAGAGCAGAACTGCATTCAAAAACGTATCCATATAGAGATGAGGTTTGACTCAGACATACGATTTATTTATTTATTTATTTATATACTCATTGTTCACGGGCAGAACCCATTTACAGGACGATAGAGAGAAACCGTCCAAAGCAACAAACAAAAACGGTAAAAATCGCGCGTATAAATAACTCTCCCATTGCAACTATTTAAAGAATTATTATCAATAAAGAAAAGAGAAAACAGCTGGTATATTTAGTATGCTAAGACTAGCATATGCTACGGTTGCCGAATTATTAATTGCCGTTAGGTTTGACTCAGACATACGATTAATTAATTAATTAATTCATATATTCATTGTTCACGGGCAGAACCCATTTACAGGACGATAGAGAGAAACCCTCCAAAGCAACAAACAAAAACGGTAAAAATCGCGCGTATAAATAACTCTCCCATTGCAACTATTTAAAGAATTATTATCAATAAAGAAAAGAGAAAACATGCTAAGACCAGCATATGCTAAGAGATAGAGTGTTTAGAGTCGCTGAGACTGATGAGGGACATGTATTTTAAGAATAACGGGAAGATCACGGTCAGCGACTTCCTGAATCGTGAGATTGATCCACCGAAAAGTGGCACGAGTACTCCAAGATATTACATAGATGACTCGAACAGCTCGGTATGACAAATGACAAACTTACAGATTACCGATTGACGAGATGACTAGCGTCTTGATCGGACTTTCAAACATAAACTAGAGATGAATAGTTCTGATCTTAATTAACAATACCCGCCCTAAAACCAAACACATGTTGTTGACTTCGCTCGGTTGTAACAACATCCACCACCATGCGAAACGATGCTGACTCGGAATTCGAACGGAGTCCATAACAGGGTAGGGGAGACCGCGGCAAAATGGCACAGCGGGGCAAAACGGGACAGCGTGGGCAAAACTCAATTTTCCAACGATCTTTGGATGCCCCATTTTGTCCCAACGATACATCCGGATTTTCAAACCCGTTTTGCCCCACGTATCACCATCGCCACCATCCAAAAGTTATTGGAGAACTGAGTTTTGCCACATTATCCCGTTTTGCCCCGCGCTCCCCTAAACCTAGCGCTTTCACGCGAACCCCGATGTCCCAAAGCCCTTTTTTCCTACTCCGAGCATCACCCGATTGCTCATTCGTCTCGTATCGATGGCACTATTGGGGTGGATCCGGGTTACAGAGGAAGCTGCGAACACAGACCGGCGTGCAAAAGCCAGTCGCCCGATTCTCTGTCGGGCGTTCGGGGTCGCAGCTGGAGAAACCGGCGAGAAACCTCGTAAGCGAGGCAGCGCGTAAATCTTGTTCTGCCAACGAATGAAATAGTGTCTGGTCGGTGAGCCGGCGTGCTCTATCTCCTCGGGCTCATAGTCTCCCCAGCAGAATTTGCACGACGCGCCCTCGCTCGCACGCCCGTGGCGGGCGCGTATCGCATATCACCGGCCATTACGCGGACGCGCCAACCGGAATGTAAATGAAGCACTCTCTAATCGTAAGTAGGCACGGTAAGACGGCCTCGCGCTAATGGTAACGAGTGTGAGGTATGGATGCGGTGGTTACAGCCGCGCACTCCGTCGAGTGCCCGCTCTACCCAGAACCGGAATCAGGGTACGAGGCGGCGAGACGACCAGCTGTGGCAACACCTGCACCCAACTCTCTCGCGACGCTCCGGAGGGAAAACTTTCGATCGTTTCGCACCTACTTCTCGTTCGCCGGCTCCGCTCCGCCCGTTACGTTCGGTCGCACGACTAAGTCCAGCGAAATTGGCGTTGACGATTTTTCGCCGAATGCCCGGCAGCTTACGGTCGCCGAATTATTAATTAGTCCGTCGGACAACATTGCTGCATAAGCGCAATGACCCGACAGCAATTTCAGCCTCGGAACTCATTGACGAACTCCCTCGCGGTTGAATGGCTTGTATCGCACCGAAGCACTACAAAGTGGCGAATTTACCTCTGCTCGTTGAACGAGCAGTTCCAAATTAATTGAACCGGCAACGGTCTGCTATAAACTAATGGGTGTTACAATGTAACGTCGAACCCGGTGATTGATTCGGGACGGGGTTTCGGGTATGAAACGCGAAAGGGCGTTTTGGACGATGTAAAAACTTAAGTTTCGAATGTAATGACGTACACTGAAAAAAAAAATATCATTGACTCAAGTAACATTTGATTGCGGGCTGCCAAAGAAAATTATTATTCTTTCAATTCTACTTTTAACTCTACTTTTAACTTACTTTTTACAATTCCATACGGGATTGAAACGATAACACGTCACCTTGACAATTAATCGAACACGCGTTCCAAATTAATTGAACCGGCACCGGTCTGCTATAAACTAATGGGTGTTACAATGTAACGTCGAACCCGGTGATTGATTCGGGACGGGGTTTCGGGTATGAAACGCGAAAGGGCGTTTTGGAATCGTCGACTCGAGTAAAATTTGATTGCGGGTTGTCAAAGAATAATATTATTATTGCAATTCTACTTTTAACTCCAACAATTCCATACGGGATTGAAACGATGACACGTCACCTTGACAATCTTGCGGTCGTTATTTCAATATCGTATGGAAATGTAAGAATTCAAAGTAGAATCGGAATAACAATTTTTTTCTCTGGCAGCCCGCAAACAAATTGTTTTTTTTCAGTGTAGGGTAAAGCAGGGCAAAATGGGGCAGCGGGGCAAAACGGGTCATGGGGCAAAACGTCATTTTCCAATAATTTTTGGATGCCCGAATTCGCCCTATCGGATACATCAGGCTTTTCCGCCGCGTTTTGCCACCTTGTCCGATCCAAAAATGTTTGAAAAACTTAGTTTCGCCCAAAAACCCCGTTGCCCCATTTTGCCCCGCTCTTCCTTACAAGCTTTTCCGATTGATGAGGAAACAGTACATTTTTTCATTCGTAACTAAGCACGTGATCCAGCGCTGTGACCGGCAAGCAAATATTTCCGGACCGTTGTTCCATTCGAAAGCCGTGGTCCGTATTCATCACTTTAGACGCATCTCGTCCACCCATCTCTGCTGCATTCTCGGCCGCTCGCATCGTACGGTGCAGTCTCGTCCTTTGCCAGATGGGCGCATTCGGTCACGTGCGAGTTTCATCGGTGTGTCTGCGTATGAGTACATCTGCAATGCAAATTTACGTGCGCATACGCGGCAGTGTACGCGGCGGCGGAAGGAGACGGAGCGGTTAACGATTCACAGGGTGAACGTACTCTATGAAGAGTGCCGCTACGCGCCGGAAGAACGGGTAGGGTCACTGGTGATCGCCGGGCATTGAAAGAGGCGAGAGTGGCCGGGAAGGGAAGATGGGGACTGGGAAGAAGAACGGCGATGAGGAAACAGCCATCGGTATAAGTGCGGTCCGGAGAAGAGTGCAATTCACTGATTGCGAAAGTGAATCGATCAACATCGATCCGAATCGGAGCGGGAGCTGCGCGGGCTTGTCGAAAGCGTTCGCCTTCTTTTCCACTTCGTTTGTAAGGTTCGAGGTATGTAATTTCTAGACAAGAGCCTTACTCTGCAACACTCCGCATTGATCCTCATGGAATCGCTCACAGCGGATCCCCGATCGATTCTTCGAGCCCACATATTCCATTTCCTCTGTTTAAAAAATTACTCCCATATCACTTGGAATTCAATGATTGCGAAAGTGAATCGATCTGCATTGATCCGAATCGGTGCAGGAGTTATACAGGCTTGTTGAAAGCATTCAGCTTGTTTTCCACTTCGTTTGTAAGGTTAGGGGTATGTAATTTATAGAAAATTCGATCCTTACTCTGCAAAACTCCATATTGATCGTCATGGAATCGCTCACAACCGGTCGCCGACAGATTCTTCGAGTCTACCTGTTCCGCTTCCTCCGATAAAAAAATGACTCCCATATCACTTGGAATTCAATGTTTACAAAAGTGAATCGGTCAACATTGATCTAACCCGGTGCTCGACCTGTGCGGGTTTGTTCAAAGTATTCAGCTTGTTTTCCACTTCGTTTGTAAGGTTCGGGCTATATCATTTCTAGAAAATTCTATCCTTACTCTGCAACATTCCATATTGATCTTCATGGAATCGCTCACAACCGGTCGCCGATAGATTCTTCAAGTCTACCTGTTCCGCTTCCTCCGTTTAAAAAATCGCTTTCATATCACTTGGAATTCAATGTTTACGAAAGTGAATCGGTCAACATTGATCCAACTCGGTGCTGGACCTGTGCGGACTTGTTGAAAGCAGTCGCCTGATTTTCCACTTCGTTTGTAAAGTTTAGGGTATGTAATTTCTAGAAAATCGGATCCTTACTCTGCAAAACTCCACATTGATGTTATCGAATCGCTCACAACCGGTCCCCAACAGATTCTTCAAGTCTCCCTGTTCCGTTACCCCTGTTTAAAAAATGACTCCCATATCACCCGGAATTCCCTTACAGACACTTTCATTTCCGCTATCCGGATAAGCGATTTCATTCCTTAGAGTATCAAGCTACATCGCCGCTATTGAATGAATGTTGCGAAGGGCGACCGATTCTCCGCTCTCGCCTCTCCGATCCGCGGCGAGACCACTCGGGCAAGATAAATTGTTGAGCTTCCGTTTCCACCTTGCATCGCCGAGTAACGGAGATCGCTGATGCGAAGGATAAGGAGACGGGTCGGTGGCTGGTTGAGACTCGGCGGCAGACGCAGTCTCAAGTTGTGAGGGGGGGCAATTGAGACGAGCGGCTGTTAATGGGAAGATTAATTCGCTGTCTTCTCGTTCCTCGCTTGAGTTCCGTTGCTAAGGTTTTGGCTTGTCCGCCGAAACTGGAGCGAGGTCGAGCCGGCGGAGCTGACAGACGTAACGTGGCGAACGCGTCCGCAGGACACGTTGCACAACGATCGATCCGTTTTCGCGGCTCTCCATTCGCGGAAAGGCTTCCACATTCGGCGAGCCAAGAGAAGCGTCAAACTGAAGAATCCTCAGCCATCAACGGACACAAGCGGTACCCGTAATGACTTTACCGTTTTGCACGATCGCGAATAATCACCGATGGAAATTTGCTCGTCTCCGCGGCGATACAGCGCAGGTGTCTAATTGCCGAAGAGATAAAAGACCGAGAAAATGGGTGGCGCGTCCGGATCCAACCGGTGTGCCGCAAGTAGGTGACGTCGACGACGACTTCAACGTCTCGCCCCGGAGTCCCTCACTCGAGCAATCAACGAGCAATCCCATCTTCCGCGCCGGTGCAAATGCCGCCTCCGCCGGCAATTTGTTCCGAAGCCTTCTCAAAAGTTATTCAATTATCTTTGAGGTTGGTAAAGAGAAAAGTCTGTAAAATACAATGAGAGAGAGGAAGACGAGGTAGCTTCGCCGCCGAAGGAAAGCTACGGATTTAGAAGGGAACGATGAGTAGAAAGTGAGCGAGCTACGGTGAAGTTGCGGTTGTTAAAGGAATTTGTATCCAAAGATCCCCAAGTGTGAGAATGGACAAACAACCGATCTTGGCGACTTATCGGTCGCGAGCAATCGATAACGATGCACTGATAATAAAGTACAGTTGAATCAACTAAGATTCGGGCAGGGACGTTCAAATAAATATTTCCTTGGTCGAACACAATATTTTAATGCCTCAAAAATACTTAGGTGAAATCACACCAAAAAATTGTTGAACTAACAAATTTTTTAAGTGTACCAACAAAATATTTAGTTGAACGTCCGTGCCCGAATTTTAGTTGATTCAACCGTATTTTTTTATCAGTGTGGAATCGTTGATCCAACACCGACGACCCAACTCGTCGCTCGATCGATGTAACGCACAGCGATGTGCGACGTCGCGCCGCAAAGAGTAAAAGTTTGACCCGATAATGGCCTTTCGATCGCGCCCAACCTACGACCATCCGAGTCCGCAGCTTCGGCCGTCTCGGGGCCCGCCGCGGTTCATTGATGGTTGGGTCGTTGGCTGGCTAACTCGCTGACTCTACGGTCTATCGGCACTCCTGAATTAATCGGAAACCGTTTGCACCGGAATTCTCCGGGCATACCAATTACACCGTGAGCTCCTTTCGATTAATCGATACTCTTCATTCTCCTCGCCCTTTGAAAAGCCAGCGTCAGCTCCGCTCCGATCTTATTACTATTTGCTTAAATCCTTCTGTGGTGATTGTTGAGTCCCATTCGGTACGCGGCTAAGTACGCGGCGAATAATTCGTCGGTAGCGGGAGATGCGAACCAATGAGCGGTCGAGTGAATCGTTAATTTCACTCCACTTAGTTGCATCTGACGTGGTTAACGGACTGTTTCCCGGGTGGCTCTCCGTGTATTCTAATTAAACCTATCACTGGCGCTACTGCGGCCCGGGAATCTCAGAATGGGGCGGGCGATCGTTGACAGTAGTTTTAAGCGTGATGAACCGCTGATTCTGACGGTACGGACCGCCCCATTCTTGCGTATGGAGTGCACGGGAATCCCCCAACGCGCGCGGCCGAACGCGAACAAGAGTAATAGGAGAGAGAGCCAACTGCGGAACGAGGCGAAGCGAATCGGGAAACGGATTTTGCGATAATACTCGTATAACTGTATTAAGGAGTTTTAGTCACGGCTCTCCAATTGTATATTTTATTTCAATGCAGCTTTTGCATGCGAATTAAAAAAAGTACCAGAACGTAATAAAATTTTATTCAAAAAGAAAGACACAGAAAATTATAACTCTGACATATATCACTTTGCGAACATCATATATGTTACATTCCAGCGATCGAGTTAGGACTATATAATCAATTTCGATAAGAAAAAAAAATAATAATAAGTTAGGTTAAGTGCGTAATTTATAATTTTTTTAAAATAATGTGTTCGGTGATTAATGCACCAGATACAAATGGACACGGCACTATATACATTTTTTCACGCACTGATCACGCGCTAAACATCGATAACGGAAAAATAAATACACGAATAAATACGATTATACACAATTCCGGGCTTCTCGCGGGCAGTCGGGAGTAATAAAAAGGATTCTTGTTTCTCATTGGCTAATCGATGTGACACCGCGAACTATGAATGTGTTTATCGGAATATGGTTTATTTAGGTGCGTTTACATGTTAGCTTACATTTTTTTGGTCACAAACATAGATCATCATACAAAGAATCAATATGCCAAATTTGGTTAAGTAATATTTTGTCGTTTCGACAAACACTGGCGC
>JAPYZC010011742.1:0-12049 GCA_030522665.1 Ichneumoninae sp. A BG-2022a
GTTTTTTTTTTTTATTACTTTTTTAAAATTCGACCGCTGAAGCGCGGTATCGGCGGGACGATTAAAATTGCGGAAAATTATAACGATGAAAAACTGTGGTGCCGGCAAACTAGCGGAACCGCTACTCCTCCGTTCTCTCTCACTCTTTCTCTCTCTCTCTCTCTCTCTCCCGCGCGGTGCGTCCAGCGAAGGCCTACGTGTGACTGAACGGGCTGAGGCCAGCGAGCGAGCGGGTTCGCGCGAACGGCGAACGGCGACCTACTAAGCGCTCCTACTGCGCATGCGCGCTCGTAGTGTACCACCAGCAGCAGGAGCAGAAAGCACGAACGAACGAACGAGACGAGCGAGCAATCCACCCACCACTACCTTCGTCGTCTTCTTCGTTGGATGATATATATATCTCTCTCTCTCGTTTTCTCTCCACCACCATCGTCTATATCGCACCGTAGCCGTTAACTCTCGTGCTCCCCCCTCCCTGGCGGCCTGCTCCTTCGATCTTTGCATCACACCTATCTTGCTCCTCTCTCGCCTGGCATCTTGTATCTATATATCTGCGTGGTCAAGGTTTTTCCTTCGTTTCATATTATTATTTGTAATTTGTGTATATATATATATATATATATAGAGGGATATTGTATATAATCGATCCTCGGTTAATCTCAATAGAAACACTTCGTGCATTTACTTCACTTCGAAGCGAAGTCAGTTGTAACAGATTGTGCGCAATTTCGAAATTCCCACGGCGTTTATGTACTAGCAGCGGAGTCACAGAGGAGCGCGTGTAAGTCTCCGCGGGGCTTGACCCCTCGACCCGGCGTCTGACTCATGTCAAGTTGTTATCTCTATGCGCGAATAAACAAGACGAATACTGTACACAGCTGTATGGAGGGAAAATGACAACTTTTTTTTTTTCTTAACATTGCAGATACCTTAACCACCGAAATTTCCTCGTGCGCAGTGGATCTGCGCAATGGACGGGTTAGTCACGTGAAAATGCAACCGAGCGTTTCGCAGGGTCCGTATTTATCATCGAGAGTTATTGTCTCCGCTGAGAATTAAATTGTCGGAGAACTGCGTAAAATTTCGGACGAGTATCGAAAAGATTTTTCAGCGGGCAAATAAGTGGAATGCGGCAATCAATCTCAGCGCAAAACTACGCGCATCGGTGCAAAAACTATAGGTGTACATGAGATTACACGAGTGTACACGAGTACAGCACGGACCCGATAGATCATTGAACGGGGAATTAAATCACAGCGGAGTTTGAATCCTTCACCACCGAATTTTCCTCGTGCGCAGTGGACGGGTTACGCGTTTGAAAATATGACCGATCGTTTCTCAGCGTCCGTATTCTGCACTAAGTGTTATGATCTCCGGTAAGAATTAAATTGTCGGAGAACTGCGAAAAATTCCGGACGCGTATCGAAAAGATTTTTGAGCAGACAAATAAGTTAAATGCGGCGATCCATCTCAGTATGAAACTACGCGAATCAGTGCAATAACTATAGGTTTACACGAGTATCGCACGATCCCAGTAGATCATTGAACGAGAGGAATCAGTTCACAGCGGAGTCTGATGTCAAGGAGCACATCATTTTGCTGAATCGCCGTATGGCCACAAATCATAGGTCCGAACGCATTTCATCCGAACAGTCAAACTTCCGAAAGTTTGTTTCTTCTAATCATAAACTGACCAATATTTATTTTTCTGAAACGTCAAATTTTCAAAAATGTATGAGTCGGAAATAGTATTAAGCCAAACGTTCCTTCGAATCGTCATTTAACCGAACGTCATTTATCCAAATACTAACTTGACCGAACTTAATTTCCACGAATCATTAAATTTCTAATCGTCAAGTCACCAAATCGTCATTTGTGCGCATAGTATTTATCCGATAAGTCGTTTATCCGAATCGGTTGGTACTGAATCTCTAGCTTTCATATTCACTAGACTGGACTAAACTAGACTAGCTATATTATTCGGTTGATTGGCAATTCTGTCGAATGACTATTCGAATGAGTGACAATTCGGCGACTTGATCTTTGGAAGTTTAACGATTCGGGAAAATTACGTTCGGTGAAATTATTATTCAGAAAAATGACGATCTGTTATTCGGAGGAATAACATTCGGCCAATTACTCTTTCTGAATGTAATGTTCGCTGAAGCAAAGATTCGTAATAATAAAGTTTCAAAAATTTAATAATCCGGAAAAATAATCATTCAGCAGTTTGACGATTCGGAAAAAAGCGATTCGGCGGTTTGCCGATCCGGAAAAATAAAGTTTCGGAAGTTTAACTATTCGGATGAAGTGGACCCATGACTTTCGGCCATACGACGATTTAGACGATTGTTAGTTAAAATGATGTCGGCAAAATTATGTGGCTCCGATGCGAATCATTGGCCACCGAATTTCCTCGTGCGCAGTGGATCTGCGCAATGGAACTGTTACCCGTTTAAAAATTTAACCGAGCGTTTCTCACCGCCCGTATTCTCTGAGGTGAGTTTTGATCTCCCCTCAGAATTACATTGTCGTAAAACAGCGGAAAATCCCGGACGGTTATCGAAAAGATCGTTCAGCAGATAAATAAGTGAAATCAATCTTAGCGCGGAACTACGCGCATCAGTGCAACAACTCTAGGTGTGCACGAGTACAACACGGACCCGATAGATCATTGAACGAGGGGAATTAGATCAGAGCGGAGTCTGATGCGAATCCGGGGTGCTGCGTGTTTGACACGCACGAGTCCTGGACGCCGCTCGATATTACCATGTTTCTCACCTCGCCCAGTAGCTGTAATAAGTTTTCTCGTAAACGCGAACGATTCGCTCGCTGCTCCCGAGAATTCACGTGGGCAAACTCGCAGCTTCGTCTCGATCGACTTACTCCACGTGCGCGCACCTTTCCTGCACACATCACGTTCCGTTCGCAATTATTCACGAGTAACAATAATAATATTAATAATAATGAAAATAATAATAACAGTAAACCTTACATTTCTCTCCGTCACTATTTCCCCGTGCATAAAATCCCGTTGCTCTCGGGAGGGTGGATTCCGTTGACAATTGAGATAATAATAGATAGCTCAGTCGTCGATCGGTATGCGGCGCATGCGAGTAACGATCTTTTGCGCATGCGCACACACGGACACGCGCATGGCGCAGGTAATATCTCTTTCTCTTATTCCCAGAAGCTGCGACGGAGCTGAACCCGCAAAAGTATTTCGCGTGGGCGCGCGAGCCTGCCCGAAAATCAAGACAATAGCCCTTTGTGACTTACGACTTATGACGCCAGTTTTTCCCCAGACTACACGCTGTATACACCCGTGGCTCGGCTTCTGCTCAGCTACCAGTCGTATTCCCGCCACTCCTGCCCGTCCTGACACTGGCGCTGCGTGCGCCAAGTTATACGGGAGCCGATTGTGAAACGAATTCCAGGACACCTTGCCGGACACCGGTGACGTACCTCACTACCGTGACTGTACACTCAAACGAGGCTCGATCTCGTTGCTGTTTCATTAGTCCGGCAATTTCGTTCCCGGATCATAATTGGACGGGAAAACCTATAGATGTAAAAAAAAACACATTTGTAATTTCTCAGAGCATGTTAGAGCGCTGATTGTGGTCGCGATTGCTGTGCATAAAGATGTTGCGGTGGCATTTAATTTTCGTAACTTTCGTAACGCTCTTCTCCGGTCGCCTTTACGTTCTGACTAATCTGAAAATCAACTGGTCGAGCAATGCAACGAACCAACTCCGATGCCAACCTTCGAGAAGTTGATTTTCCGTGATACTGAGGAAGCTACTGCGTCGCTAAAATTGGTACTAATTTTTTACAATTGTGTATCCAAAATTGTAGGCATTTATTTCTTGACAATAAAAGAGGTTGATTTGTGTTACTGCATGTGTCCTCAACCGGGTGAAATATTAACCACGATGCTCCTGCATGAACAACGATTGGTAAATGCAAACTTTGATGATAGTAGGGGGAGAGCGGGGCAAAATGGCACAGCGGGGCAAAACGGCATAATGAGACAAAACGCAATTTTCCAATAACTATTGCATAGTAGCGATGGTAGTCCGTGGGGCAAAACGGGTTTGAGAATCCGGATGTATCGTTAGGCCAAAATGGGCATCCAAAAATTATTGAAAAATTGAGTTTTGCACTCACTGTCCCGTTTTGCCCTGCTGTGCCATTTTGACCCGGTCTCCCCTACGTTTTTGTTTCCATTTTTCAAAGTACAATCCGTATTTCTTAACCGTTTTTGATGTACCACGACTCATTTTGTATCTTAAACATTGCTCTCCGAATTTACCAAGTAGATTTTTGTAGGTTTCAGCGTTTGACAAATACTAACCATTGTTTAACTAGAGGATAATCTCATAAACAAATAGCTGTCATTTTTAAACGGTCAAAACTATTTTTTTAAACTGCCCGGCTAATTCGTAAAGTAACATTTGAGGAACGGAATGAACATTAAAATTGGTTGAAAAATAAGGATTCTTTTTTGAAAAAACTCAACGAAAATGTATAGTCATGGAAATGAACATTTATCAGTTTATGTGATTGCAAAAACATCGTTACCGATAGTTTCCTCGATTAAGAACCCATGCAGTAATATAAATCGACTTCCATTACTGTCCATAAATGCATAAAATTTTGTATAAAAAGAAATTGTGAGAATCTAGCACTGATTTGACTATACAATAACAAAAAATGATAAATTTAATGTACCGGACTGGAAGTTTTTATGCAAAAACTAGTACATTCATTGAATGTAGAATTGACAATAAATTAATGATCTTTCAGAGTGAACTTAGATTAAATTATTGGAATTAAAGTACTTTTATAGTAAAATTAAAGTAAATTATTAAACGCATTAAAGTAAAGTATTTCTAAATTTTTTAATATACTGTACGTTAATTTTTCTTCGCAATTGGACATGAGATTTAATATACCAGTTTATGCAAAACAATTTTCAATACGTGTACATTAAAATGCACACGATTTTTTAAAAGTCTAGTGTTCCATGCAGTAGCCACGTTAAAAACCCGACCGCAATACCAACCATTATATGGGTCGGATGAGAGATTGGTTTACGATTGCAGCGTAGGTTTGGCGCACCAATCGACTGGTCAAGTTGGAGCAAATTGTTAGAAAAACAACCCAAATCCAAGCCAAAGTTTTACGGTTGGTTGGTCCACGAGGGCTCCGCGTTTCTTTCTCGGCGCTTTCACGGCCTCCCTCGATAGGTGCCGTGATACTTAATCTCGGACAGCTCAACGCCGAAGAGTTGTAAATAAAGTGATTCGGAGTTTATCGGGAGAATTTGAGCGAGGGCACCGCACGTACGTTCGGAGTTTACGAGCGTTTGTTCGGACGATATACGCTGGCTATTAGCCGATAAATCGTCGTACCTAGAACTCGCCTACACACGGACAGATGCAACACAGTCCGCTCGCAATTTGTTTCGTTCGCAACGCGGCGAGGAGGAACAATCAGATATTTTTTTTCTCTCGCACTCTGACTCCCAGCTGCAATTTTACAGCGTTGCTCGATCAGAGTACGCTCGGGTTGCACAATTATCCCGCGCTCTATCGGGCCACGGTGTCTCTCCGTCCAGCTTGAAGTAAACACGATAGTGCACTGATTGACGATTAACAATATCGAGACGGCGACGATATCGAAAATTAATTTTTTTTTTTTTCGCAATCGTCGCTCTGCTCGAGCCAACGCAATATATTCCGATCACTCCGACTTGCTTCCATGATCCAAGGTCCCACGATAATCGATGCGCAAATTCATTGACTGATCATCGAACGAGTGGTCAATGCAGCAAAAAAGAGAAATAACAGTAAATAATTGCCGATATTTACTGGGGAAGAGAATTTGTAAAAATGTTTAAAAAACTTTGATAAATATGGAAAATTGAAGAAATTATCCGTCGTCAAAGTTCGTTGAGGTCGACTGATTCACGCGATTGTGAGGAATTTTATTTTCCAACTTGTGATAGTTTAAATCTTTGTTTTCAATCGCAATCGTTGTTTTCCACGAGCCGATGCAATGCGACAGAATATATCTCGATCACTCCAACGTGTTTCCATAATCCAAGGCCCCACGACAATCGACGCACAAATTTATTGACTGATCGTCGAACAAGAAGACAGTGTAGCAAAAAAATTACAATTAATAATTATCGATCTTTACTGGGATACGAGAGAGTTCGTAAAAAATAAAAATAAAATTTGAATAAATATGGAAAATTGAAGAAATTATCTATCGACAAAGTTCGTCGAGGTCGACAGATCCACACGATGGTGAGGAATTTTATTTTCAAATTGTGTTAGTTTAAATTTTACTATGATAGTTTCTTTTTGAGCAAAAAAAAATAATGACAATAAATAATTTGCCATATTTACGGAGACAGGCGAGAAGTAAAAATAGAAATAAAACTTCGATAGAAAAAGAAAATTGAAGAAATTATACTTTGTCAAAGGTCGTCGAATTCGATAGATTCACATGATTGTGAAGAATTTTATTTTCAATTTGTGATAGTTTAAATCTTACTATCTATTTTTTTATCCGTGCCTAGCTAGTGCAGGGTGATCGTGTGTAGCAGCTCCGGCAGGTGGATGGCAACGGTCGGCTGTAGAGCCAGCCCTGTATTACGATCTGGTTTTTCCCGGGAGATCGAGAAAGTCCTTCCTCGTTGCGTCGACCACCGCACATTCCTCTCTGTCGCCCTCACAGCGCTATGTCTCGTTAATTCGTCCCATGGAAAAGCGGAAGAATTTATCTTACAGCTAGTAACGTTCTTGTATAATCGAAATAAGAATTTAAAAAATCGTAACAAAATTTGTTTAGAAATCGTTATTGACAACCGGAACTGGCGAGTGGAAGGAAGTTAGTTAAGAAAGTTACTCTTTTCCAATATTTTGGCATAATTTTTAGACCATTTTTTTGTCCGTTAACAAATTGCAAAAAAAAGTCTCTATTTGTAAATGATGAATTGCAAAAAAAAACAATCTCTTTTTTTGCAAGTATCGGATGGCAAAGAAAACAGTATGTTTTTGCAAGTACCTAATTACAAACAAAATCGCATTTTTTAAAGTATTGAATTGCAAAGAAAATAGTATGTTTGTGCAACTATCGAATTACAAACAAAATCGTATTTTTTCGCAATTAATAAATTGCAAAAAAAATTGTCATTTTTTGCAACTAACAAATTGCAAAATAAATAGTTAGTTTTCTGCAACTGTAAAATTGAAAAAAATGGTCTCTTTCTCTTGTTTCTTGACAAGTGAGTCCGTCGCAGCTTCCACGTCCAGATCGACTGCGCCTATCCGAAGAGAGCATACCAGCGAGTGTCGAAAAAAAGAAGAAACATCCGAGGCGGGTTCGGTCGTTCTACGTCAGCGAGTCGAGGCAATGAGGGGAAAAAGGGCGATTCGCATTAACGACGCATCAGCGATAAAAACATGCGGTGCCGGTGGATCACAAAATCGTGTGACTCTGATGGAAAAATAAAGGTCGGTCCCTTCATGACGTCGGCGAGAGCGCACCGTGCGCGTTTCGTTCTCGTTCGACCGTCGTCCCCCGACAGCCTGTGCCTTGGGAAAAAGACTCCGAGTCGACAAAAAAAAAAAAAAAAAAGAAAAGAAGCCCCGCCGCAAATGACTGAAATATAAGAGGAACTTAACATAATTTTTTTTTTTTTACATTAAAAAAACATTTTCTTTAGGATTCTTGATTTTCTCATTCCATTTGTATGTAACGTGTAAGCAGACAATAATATTTTAAGTGGTCGCGCGCCGTCGTTTGGCGATGTGAGAGCCGCGAAAGGTGTAAACTCGAAATGATAGTAAAAGGAAAGAGCGGAGAACGAGGAGAGAAGCTTCGAAATTGCGTCTCTTTCGCTCTGGACGTCATGACGTCAGTTTGTGTCCGGGAATTAGCGAGATCCTCGTGTCTGAAGTCCCGAATCGGTGTGGCCAACCGATTATTCTTCTATTGGACGTGCACACCGAAAAAAAGATTTGGCAATATCAAACTAAGCTGCAGTTGCGGGTGGCGAAAGAAATATTTGGTCGATCGAAAGAAATATTTAGTTGACTGAACAAACATTTTGCTCAATCGACCAAACATTTCTTTCGCCACCCGCAACCGCAGCTTAGGTTGATATTACCAAACTTTTTTTTCGGTGCAATCTTTCAATCGTGGTGATCAGCGAGCCCCAGAGATACCCGAAAGAGCCACCGAGGAAGCCCGATCGAAACTCAGCTGAGTAATTTTTTATACACATTCATATGATTACTATTTATCATTCGTCCGAGCGACGATATTGTAATTTTGTAAGAATGATTTTGGAAGTGAACGTATGATTGAATTGTATGATGCGGTGTATATCCGGAACATTGTATAACAATAATTGTTTCTTCTCGACTCATTTTTTAATGAAATTTGTTGTTCTTTGTTTCTGCACGCTTTATTAAAACTTTTGTCGTAGCCGAATTTCCGCGTTACTTTACTTTATGGGTTCATTTTCTTCGTGTGTAATTTGTTCTTTTTTATTATTTTTATTTTAATCGCTGAAACTCGGATCTCCGAAATAATTTATCTGTAACTTGCAAAAGCTCTCCTTACACGAATACGAGACGTTCACTTATTAGACTGTAAAGATCGAGGATCGTTCGGGACGAGTATTCGATATAAGTATACACATGTACAACCGAGAGCGTACCTCGAGACGTAATCCCCATTGTTTCGATGGGGGCTGAGGTGGATCGGTAAAGTTCGCGTATCGCGAAGAGCTCGGGATATTTTGCGCGGGCTCTCTCCCGCGCACTTCAAGCCCCGTACACACGGTATCGGCTGGTTCGAAACGAGCCGGTTCTTCGAACAGTATTTCCCTCGTATACAAACTTCCTCCTTAAAATAAATTTGTCAATTCAATTAAAAGAATAATTTTTTAGCAATCGCATCGTCGGACGAGGAAAGGACCATTAAACGGAGCCATATCGGTACGATTTACCGGAGAAGGAAATCCTGGCCTACCATCGACTCGCCGCACATCCATCAAGAGTATCTCCCAAAAGTTCGTTTTTTTTTTTTTGGCGTTCGGTTAGCGCGACGAGCCCGCGATATCTTGCCCACACCCAGAAAAATAATGTATTTGAAGGGCACTCGCAAATAAATATTTATTTGGTTTCAATCGATATTTATTAGATTTACATAGAAATTTATTTGATTTAAATAGAAATTTATTTGATTTGAATAGAAATTTTATTTGTTATTATTTAACGTCGCGTCAACTGCTACACCGAGAAAAAGGATAATATTTCCTACTATAACGAATAGTTCCCAGGGGGAACGCGTATATAGATAGTTTTTGATAGTCTATATTCAATTGGTCAAACGGTAATTATGGTTGCATCCGTGGACTTTTGTCATTGGCCTAACTATAAAATGTAGGCGTTCCCCTTAGGAACTATTTTTTATGGTAAAAAGTCAATATTGTTGCTTTTCTATATAATTTCTTCTCAGTGTCTGGTTATTAGCGACGGGACCTACTGTTTTTCCTTTAGTGGGAACCGTACCACATTGGTGGTTACTTAACATGAGTGAACGTTAACTGTACTTTTGGATGTCAGTAACCGTCGGTCTTCTAGGTTTGCTTCACTGCGCCGGAGCTACGTCACGCCGATTACTGGCTTGTAAGATTTAAATAGAAATGTATTCGATTTAAACAGAAAATTATTTGATTTATATAAATGTTTATTTAAATCAAATAAATGTCTATTTGAACAAAATAAATATTTATTTGCGGGGTTCCTGTCCAATAAATTATTATTCAGGCAGCGAGCTCTCCTGCGCACTTCAAGCCCCGTATTCGCTATGCGCTCGACCTACACAAGCTCACCGGATGAGTGTGTATTGCGTACACATGCAAAGAGCTGGGTGTACAAGTTGAGACTGAGCCGGTCGGTAGGCGGCGCTGTTAAAATACGGCTATGCTGGTGCTGTTACTGATGCTGTATACGGCAACAGACACTCAGCCGGATGCTCTGTGCAAGTCAAGTGCATACCGAATACACGGTATCGGCTAGTTCGAAAAGAGCCGGTTTTCCAAACAGTGTTTCACCCGCTCGCATAGAAACTTCCTCCAGAGAATTGATCTTTCCATTAAATTAAAAGAATAATTTGCAAGCAATCGTGTAGTCGGACGAGGAAACACGAGGCTTTCACACACGGAGAAAAATGGTTTAGTTGCTCCAACAAAATGAGTTTTGTTGACAATGACCTCGTTCCCGCAACAAAATATTTAGTAAAAGCAGCAAAAGAATTACTACGTAAACTTTCTTTCTTGTCAACGCGACGATTTAGTTTGCTATGAGAACAAACGTCGCCTGCTGTAATTTGACAGCTGAGTAATGACAGGTAATAGCAGAGTTATACATGCGTACATACATTTATTTCAAGATTAAACGACTGCGTTTGTATTTTATCACTTTGTTATATTGAAAATAATGTCTGTATTGGCAATTACGAATTCTTGAAATTTGCTGTATATGGATTTTGGCGCGCGAATTATGGAATTATGGAATACAACACTGAAATATACAATATTACTGTATTTAATTACCCCTCTCAGACATATAACAATTTTTTTTGTTACCGTAACAAAAGCTGTTTTGTTGCGGTAGCAAATCGCTCCAAGCCAAAAATTTTGCTATGGTTACAAGCTGGTTTTGTTATCCCTATATTGACAATCTAAATTCGTTACAGTAACAAAAATCATGTTGTGCCAACAAATTTTTTTTTCTCCGTGCACACAGAGAAAAAAATCAATTGCGTCAACAAAATGTGCGCCACGTTGATCGAACTAACAGGCCGTCGGTTCAAATGTTTCTTTGCTTAATACAGCAATTATTTCGTTCTGTCAACCAAAAATTTGTTTCGCCACCCGTAAGCGCTGATTTTGTTGACTCAATCGATTTTTTTTCTCAGTGCAGGGTTCTGATAAGGCCGTATCAGACCCTGGTGAGGCCTCCTCGGGACTGTATCAGATTTCAAGATGTCAAGATTTATTTAGTTGTTTTTGACTCTACTTTGACTCTAATACACCGAAAAAAAGATTTGGCAATATCAAACTAAGCTGCAGTTGCGGGTGGCGAAAGAAATATTTGGTCGATCGAAAGAAATATTTAGTTGACCGAACGACGAACGAATATTTAGTAGTTTGACCGAATATGTAGTTGCTTCAACAAATCGTCACTTGGATTTAACAAACATTTTGCTCAATCGACCAAACATTTCTTTCGCCACCCGCAACCGCAGCTTAGGTTGACATTACCAAACGTTTTTTCGGTGTAGCTATTCAACATTCATTTACTTCCCTTGATGTACGACAAATGGAGTTGTCCTCGCTTAAGGATGCTAAATTTTATTGCAAATCATGCTTTTCGTCCGGCGGCTTACGTGCTCGAGGAAGGAAAAGTGCGATCGAAAATGATCTTTAAAATCCTCAGGTTGAGGTAAGAAGTTCGTTCGCGTGCTCGATACGCGATAGCTTAGTATTTATCCTTAATAGTTTGATTAACGCTTGAATAATTCTACAATTCAGCCGATGGACTTTATGATACTTAAGCTCTCATTTCCTCCTGCGCTACGAACATGTACGTCTCTAACTGAAAATAGGGCGAACGTCGCTGTTCGCGTTCGGATATCCTTTTGTTTTTTCGGTGCGCTATTTCATTTATCCTGCGTTCGGAACGCTTCTTGCTCTCACTACTCTAAGAAACATAATTTGTGCGTCACCTATGGACCAACGGAGCTGGGCTAGCTCAAGCCACGCGTTATTAAATTTCGATTATCCATGCACCGAAAAAAAGGTTTGGTAATATCAAACTAAGCTGCGGTTGCGGGTGGCGAAAGAAATATTTGGTCGATCGAAAGAAATATTTAGTTGATTGAACGAATATTTAGTAGTTTGATCGAATGTTTAGTTACTTTAACAAATAGTTATTTGGATTTAACAAACATTTTGTTC
>JAPYZC010011772.1:0-12597 GCA_030522665.1 Ichneumoninae sp. A BG-2022a
GAAATTATTATTATGTAAAATTAGTCTTTTCAATGCCTATAATAAGTATGCATTTTTTCAGATTTTTATAACATTGGGAAGTGTTTGCAATTCTTGCCCAAATGTCCAACCTCCTTAAGTAGTAGTAAGTTTCTTTGTTGACTATACATACAATACATCAACGGCCGTTACAGTTTTTAAACATTAATACAATTACACATTTACATTTGTATTTTCAACGGGCTGTTGATCAGAGTCCTTCCGCCTATATAAATTAATTTACTTCGGTTAATTGAATAAAAATATTTGAGGTAGTTCTTGCTAATGGTGTTCGCTTCGCATAAGCTTTGGGGAAATGGGAGGGAATTGCGAACACTTCTCGATGGTATAAAAATCTAAAAAAAATCAAACATATTAAAGGTGCTGAAAAGATTAATTTGGCATAATAATGATCATTTCAAAATGTTATTAACGAATTGATGATAAATAAAATTGTTCAACAAATCTTTCGGAGACCTAACTTTTTTTTTACTGCAAATGATTCATTTATTTTTCTGAATACGTATGAATTTTTTCAGATGTTTAAATTGCAGAGACTTCTCGATGGTATAAAATTCTGAAAAATATTAAACATGTTAAACGTGCTGGAAAGATTAATTTTTGAATTATTATTATGCAACATTAATCTTTTCGGCAGCTTTAATATGTAGAATTTTTTTCAGATTTTTAAACCATCCACAAGTGGATGAGACTTACACTGTGAGACTTATACGAAATCTCACACACACTATTCGCAAGAAATATCTTGACCAAGTCATCCCGTCTGAAGATTTTTTTTCACTTTTTTAGGAATTTTTTTTGGCGAACTAAGTAAACATACAACTGCGAACTTTTCACCACATATTTATTCATATTTTGAGCACACTTTACAATTTTTTTCTGTCCGAAATCGTAAATGTAAGGTAAACTGCCCAGTCTGTAACACTGTCCCAGTTTGTGACAATGGTACTTCTAGTTCTAGCATAGTCGGCTCCCCCTGATCATTTGAAATGCTGCCAATGGGTAGCGCGCGTTCGGGGGGTCACAACTGCGACTCTTCGTCCTCCTTGTTTATTCCTACGATTTTACACGCTTAAAGTAAGAGAGCTGCGTAGAAGTGTCATAAACTGGGCCCTTTACCTTACCAATGGCCGGAGACCTAAGGAGCAGTTCCAGTCCCAGGGCATGCATGAGAAGTCGCATTTCCATCTGTCTTGCACGCACGCTTTGTCCGGCCACTGGGACATTTACCTCAATAATGCGACGATTTCTTCACTCAGCTAGATTTTTTTTTACTAATTTTAGCTACAAATGATAAAATTAGCTACAAATAATAAAATTATCTACAAAGAATAAAATAAGCTACAAATAATGAAATCATTTACAAATAATAAAATAAGCTACAGATAATAAAATTAGCTGCAGATAATAAGATTAGCTGCAGATAATAAAATTAGCTGCAGATAATAAAATTAGCTGCAGATAATAAAATTAGCTGCAGATAATAAAATTAGCTGCAGATAATAAAATTAGCTGCAGATAATAAGATTAGTTACAAATGATGAAATTAGCTACAGATTATAACAAAGTCGACCCCGTGATAGAACTCGATACAATGTAGAGTCCGTTCGTGGAACTACCGAACGAACTGTTGCTAAAAATAAATAATAAGGATGAAACACAGGAGTCGTTGCCTTGCGCGTTGTGCGGCTCTATCGGAGCCGCAGCCGGGATTACCGGTTTATACAGAAGGGATTCTTCCTCGAAGCGTTTTTTTTTTTGCATATCTATAGACATACGCAGTGGTCGCATGTCACTGGAACAGGATTTTAAATAATTTGTTTCCCTTAATGACGTTGCAGATGAGATGCTGGAATGCGAGACTGGATCTTTACTCGGCAGAGTGGCGGATCTCGAGAGGCAATCCTTGGCACAGAGGGACGAGATAGTTTGTCTCCGCGCTACTCTCGCCGACGCTCTGCGGCGAATCGCTCAATTGGAGGCTCGAGACAAGAGGGAGGACGAGAGAAATGAGAGGAGAAACGATAGGCTAGTCTCATCGCCTCTTAGAAACGGCCACGTCCCTCTCAGGGGTAAGCGGCCGAATAATTCGACCTTTACACGCTATGCGCCATTTTTTTTAATAATTAATTTACCTTTACGTTCGACACACGCCTTGCCAAATAGCGCGCATTCTCATTTTCGTTATTACACCCAGAAAAAAAAATTTATTTGACGGTCACCGTTTATTAATATTAAGTAAAATACTTATTTCATTTAAGTAACTGTTTACTTAATTTAAAAAAATGTTTATTTAAATCAAATAAATATTTTACTTATTCTTAATAAACAGTGGCCGACAAATAAATTTTTTAATAGAAACGGCCACGTCCCTCTCAAGGGTAAGCGAGCGAATAATTCGACTCTTATGCGCCATTTTATTTTATAATTCATTTACCTTTACGTTCGACACACGCTTTGCCAAATAGCGCCCATTCGCATTTTCGTTATTACATCCAGGAAAAAAAATTTATTTGACCGTTTATTAAGATTAAGTAAAATATTTATTTCATTTAAATAAATATTTATTTCATTCAAGATACTATTTACTTAATTTAAATAAATATTTATTTAAATCAATTAAATATTTTAGTTAATCTTAATAACCGGTGGCCGTCAAATAAATTTTTTTCTGGTTGTACCATTTTTAATTAAAGTCTAAAAATTTCGTGATCGTTTCGGCATGAAATATCTGGACGTCGGTGGAAACTTTTTGGTAACGCATAGTTGCGCAGACATAATAGAGTTTGGTACGTTAGTAATTGTTGAAAGGCTGCGGGGCCAAAGCGGGTCTGCGTAGTTTCTATGTACACAATCCTCGGAAGGCCCGCTCGGGTGATAATGGGTAACCCAGTTTGAGGCAAAGTTCAACTCGCCATGAGTGCCTGCACGCGATGGTTAAGGCCGCTTCGCGGCTCCGCGCAGCGCCCTTCGCTGTTGACTTTGATCGTCAATCGAATAGAGATAAAGTGCACGAAATAAAATTAAAATGCGAATCCATTTCGTTACAGGTCAAAACTCGATACCACAGAAGGAGCCCCGATTTCGCCAAAGCAGCACGTCTTGTCTCCGGAATTCCAGCTCTTCAGGATCGACGCAGGACGTTCGCGACGCCGCAGCGAGTCCCAGGCGTCCCGCCAGCTACACACCGCCTTCGCAGCTACCCCAGAGGTCGGTCGAGAACGGTTCACAGTACGGGTGTGCGAATAGCGTTTGAATCGAATTGATATATTGATATATTGATATATTGATATATTGATATATTGATATATTGATATATTGATATATTGATATATTGATATATTGATATATTGATATATTTTCGAATAATACGAATGATTATGAATATCACAAAAATTCGAATATTTTTTATGAATTGGATATTCGAATGATGAAATTCCGATTATAATGAAACTGAGCACATAAATTGTATTCATTGAATGAAGAATATTGATTACAACAAAGCTGAAGAACTTCCGCTCGGTTGCAAGTCATTCCGTTTTTCAAAGCTTAAGCGTGTACAACAAATTCTGTTATAAATCAATTCGCATTGTTTCTCGCGTTATTTATAATGACCATTATGGTCCATTATAAAGTCCCAAATTAATATTTCTAATTATTGGAATATTTAGACTATTAAAAACATTCGAATACTCGTAATTAATCGAATCTATCGAAGTATTAAAATTATTAAAATTATTCATGTATTTTGAATAATCCCAAATTATTCGAATATTTTTAATATACAAATACGAATTATTCATATTCAATTCATGATGAATGATTAAAATGTCTGAATATTCGCACATCCCTACTTTCCAGTGAAACTGCTTCGATAATCCATGAGAATGTGTATTAACGGTTTATAATGTCCAGAAGGTCGGTCCACTATCAGTCGACGGGTTCGTTGCATTCGGACAGTCCGAGCAGCAGCAGCGTGTCGCCGGTGCCGTCCCCGAGTCCCCGAGCGACACCTCTACCAGTTGCCAGGTCAGTTGTGATTGAATTATTTTGCACGCGACTCTCGTCAGGAAACGCTCGCCGGTGAAAAAGAGTTCCTTGACGCAAAGCAATTTGGCTGATTGTACTGTGAACCGGTCGCCAACGTAGGTCGCCGACGACGAGGACGAACGTTCCTCCGCAGAGCAGTCTACGGCGCGCCAAGAGGTGGTCGTCGACCGGAGACTTCACGAACCCCCCGCAATCGCCCGGCGCTAACTCGCAGCTTGGCGCATCCAGCAGGTAAATTATGCACACTGTCCGAGAGAACCGAACGACGAAATCTCTCACCCGCTTCTCCATGCAATGTTACGCACGATCAATGCTTGCTTACCCCATTTCCCATTGTGGCCAAACATTTTTCGTCATTCACATGATTATTTTCTTTTCATTTTGCACCGCATGCCTTTCGTTTGCATTGTCGTTACTTTGTAGATTGTCGGCATCGACCAAGTCACTGTTCAACCTCTTCAAGCCCCCGGTCCAGAGCAACGTCAAGCACGGGTAAAATTCATTTTACTAGTACGACGCAGCGATTAGATTATACGACATCCAACGATCTTCTCGTCATCGCTACGAACTTACATTTATACAGTATGCAAAAATCGTGCATTACTTACGATTTTTAGTGCAAGAGCCGAATAGGGGACAGCGGGGCAAAATGGCACACCGGGGCAAAACGGGATAATGAGTCAAAACGCAATTCTCCAATATCTTTGAGGCGGTAGCGATGGTTGTACGTGGGACAAAACCGGTTTGAAAATTCAGATGTATCGTTGGGACAAAATGGGGCATCGAAAAATTATTGGAAAATTGACATGGTCGCCGCGGTCAGGGAAAACCGGGAAAACTCAGGGAATTCCAAAATTCGTCAGGGAAAAAGTAAATTCCTTGACCAATTCCCGAATCTTCTATAAATAAATAAAAAGTACATTAGAGGGTGTCTTAAAAATTAGGAACATAAAAAAAATAGAATTAAACATTAATACAATAATTAGGCATTTTCATTTGTATTGTAAATTTAAAAAAATAGAAGTCGTTAGAAGTTTGGTCAGGGAAAATGTTTAATTCGTCAGTGAAAAATCAGGGAAAAGTCAGGGAATTTTTTTCCGGGGAAAAAACGGCGACCATTATTGAGTTTTGCCCTCACAGTCCCATTTTGCCCCGGCGTGCCATTTTGCCCCGGTCTCCCCTAGCCTAATTGGCGAAGAAACGGTCTCTCGAGTCCGGCAACTAAACAATTCGCGAAGCGTGTCGGTAATTCCTCGGCTCGGAGCCTTGACTTGCCCAACTCCGCTTCGCGATTGGTCGTTGCCGGGAGAAAAACGAGAGTTGCCGTTGAAGTAAGAAATAATATAGTACGGCGATAATACGGGATCGTTGCGAACAATAGTACACATGTAGACGAGCGGAGAGAGTTCCGCGTAGTAACTCGCCGACTGCACGCTCGAGAAGGTCGCTTCCTCCGATTAATTCGCGAGCTCGAAACAAAGTTGAAGTTCTCTGTGAATATTACAAAGCAAGTTAAATTCTTTATAGTCGCTGATTATTCCGTTGTAAATTATTGTCATTCGTTCGTCTCTTATTTCACGCAGCACGAAAGACATGAAGTACAACGAGAGCGACGGCACCGTCCGCATGTATCTACGGGGTCGACCGGTGCTTCTCTACGTTCCGACGCCCTCCATCGATTCCTACGATCTGCACAAAGTCAGCACACCGCCGCAGAGCAAACTCAAACTCGATTGGGTGTACGGCTACAGGGGAAGGGACTGCAGGAGCAATTTGCATTTTTTGCCAACTGGCGAAATGGTTTATTTCGTCGCTGCGGTCGTTGTGCTTTACAACATGGAGGAACACTGCCAAAGACACTATCTGGGACACACCGATGACGTTAAATGGTACGTCCACGAAATAGGAGCTCTCGTAGAGAGAGCATGCTTGCCACGGACCTGGGAAACCTGGAAAACCGGGAAAAGTTAGCGGATTTGTTGGGAACTGGAAAAGTCAGGGAAAAGTCATGGAATTTTTTTTAACCCTGGAAGTTTTTTGAATGTGATGTTTTGCATTTAATTCTGTGCTGCACGTCATCTACATCTTCCGTTTCGGTAAACTTTCGACCGTATGCAGCATATAGACAGAAAAAAAAAATCATTGAATGAAGTTAAATTTGCTTGCGGGCTGTCAATGAAGTAAAAACGTTATTTCAATTCTACACTGAATTCGTACAATTTCATGCCGGATTGAAACGATAACATGTTACCTTGACAGTCTTGCTGTCGTTATTTCAATATCATGTGGAATTGTAAGAATTTAAAGTAGAATTGAAACAAATATTTTTTTCAGTGTTTATGACTATGTAGTGTTATTATTTTCGTTGGGAACTTTAAATATTGTGAACTGAGTTTAATATATTAACGATCATTGTATATTATATTTTACGTTATTTGTAATTGTCCTCTCTTACCCTGAACGATAGAGGGCAACGATTACATTTTTGCTCTGGAAATCGGGGAAAAGTCAGGGAATTCCAGTTTAAAAATTTCGTGGCAACCACGAGAGGAGAGATGTACTTGTTGAATAGAAACGCGAAGGTATTGATTATTAATTCTTTCAGCATAGCGATTCATCCGAACAAAATGATCGTAGCTACGGGCCAAGTTCTGGGAAGCGATCGACGGGAGGCTATGGTAAATTTTTCAACGTTCTGCCGAAAACAATTAATCGAAACACTATTTCACATATAGAAGCGTTTATTTCGACAGCCTCACATTAGGATATGGAACGCCGTGAGCCTGACGACTCTGAGTGTAATAGGAAGTGGCGAGTTCGACGGTTCGATTTGCTGTCTTTCGTTCTCCAAGGCCGACGGTGGAAACTTGTTGTGCGCTATAGACGAGACCTCGGATCACAACATATCGGTCTGGGAGTGGCAGAAGAGCGATCGAGGGGTCAAAGTAACCGAAACTAAGGTAACGATCGAACGAAAAACGAAAAACTAAAGAGAAAAAAAAAACACGTTGTAGAAAAATTGTACACTGAGAAAAATCGATGGTATTTCCAGCTATAACGAATAGTTTCCACAGGGGACGTCTATATAGATAGTTCGCGATAGTATATATTCAATTGATTTAACCATAATCAAGAGACGCGGCAGCGTCTCGACGCCAAGTACTTAAAAAAAAATTGTTAAGCGAGCAAAGGAGGCTACCAAGTAGTTATACTCCAAAATGCCGGAAGTATTTCTTTGCTCTACGTTATGTCACAAATAAATCATCGTATCGAAATGATAACAAGATTTTTACTATAGAATGTCTATCCAAGCTTTCCAGTTCGATTAATTCCAAACACATTCGTTCGGTGGATTCTTGTGTACGATGATCGCGATCAGCAATCGATCCAACATTTTTCGATTGTGCGTGAGTTAACGCGATAATTTTCGGACAAGGACATTATAGTTACAACTATAATTTTTGGTCATTGTTGTAACTGTGAAATATAGACGTCCCCCCCCCCCCCCGGAACTATTTACTATGTAAGCTTTTCTCAGTGTACTTGAAACTGAGGAATTCTTGAAATTGCAGTGTTCCGTCGACACGGTGGTGTGCGCAGAGTGGCATCCGCTGGAACGGAACCAGATCGTCTCCTGCGGCAAGGGACACGTTTCCTTCTGGTCTCTGGACAACGGTGGTATGCTTTACAAGCGAATGGGAGTTTTCGAGGGTCGCGAGAAGCCGAGATACGTCACCTGCGTGGCCTTCAATCAGAATGGTGACGTTCTTACGGGGGACAGCAACGGAAATATAATCGTATGGGCGAGAGGTGCGATCAGATAATTATTAAATTAACGAAGACTCAGAAAACTTAAATTTATATCTTAAATCTTTCAGGCACGAATACGATGGCCAAGCTGGTGAGAAATCTTCACGAGGGCTCTATATTCTCTATTTGCGTACTCAAGACTGGAAACATCGTCACCGGCGGTGGAAAGGACGGAAGGATTCTCTACTATGATTCTTCTCTAAACGTCACGGGCGTTGAGGCGCAGGTTAAATATATAGGGTAGAGCGGGGCAAAATGGGGCAACGGGGCGAAACGAGGTGTTTGGGCAAAACTAAATTTTCCAATTATTTTTGGATCGGACAAGGTGGCAAAACGGGGCGGAAAAGCCTGATGTATCCGATAAGGCGAATTCCAGCATCCAAAAATTATTGGAAAATGACGTTTTGCCCCATGCCCCGCTTTGCCCCGCTGCACCATTTTGCCCCGCTCTATCCTACAACTTAAGGAGGGAGTCTCGTTGCGCATTGACTTCGCATAAGTTCGACAACAATAAGAGAAAATTGCAAGTACTTCTTGATGGTGTTAAAATCTATTAATTTTTTCAGATTTTTGAGTAATCGTTGATTTTTATTCGATAAAAAAAAATCAACGATTACTTAAAATCTGAAAAAATTCATACGTATTCAGAAAAGAAAAACAAATCATTTTCATAAAAAAAAAGTTTTGTTGCCGGGTAATTTGTTAACCAATTAATTTTTTTTATGAATTTGTTAATAACGTTTTGCAATTATTATTATGCAAAATGAATCTTCTCAGTACCTTTAGTACACATGATTTTTTTCAGATTTTTACACCATCAAGAAGTCCTCGCAATTTTCTCTTATTGTTGTCGAACTTATACGAAGTCAGCGCGCAGCGAGACTCCCTCCTTAAGAAGAGGAGAAAAATATTCTGGAATAAAAATGGGTGGTTGATAACATTGTATTTTGTCTATCGACAGATCGAAGATCATTTTGGTGGTATTCGAACAGTGTCCGAGGGCAGGGGTTTCCAACTGCTGGTGGGAACGACGAGAAACTGTATTCTCGTCGGCGACGTAGAGATGGGCTTCAATCCAGCGATGCTGGGACACACGGAACAAGTTTGGGGCCTCGCCTCGCATCCCACACTACCGCAGTTCGCTACAGCCGGTCACGACAGATTACTGCAGATGTGGGATAGTCTCAGCCATACCGTCGTATGGAGCAAGGACATAGCGGTCAGATTTTAAGGAGATTTTCTATCTTTTTTAACGCTTTATGTTTTATTTATATTTAATTGTTATAAAATCTTTCATCCTGCAGGAACAAGCACAGAGTGTTTGTTTTTCACCGGATGGCTCGATAATGGTAGTCGGTTGCGTTTCCGGCAAATGGTTGGCTATCGACAGTGGTACGCGAGAGCTCTACAGTCATCATTCCGACGGTTCGGAACCACTGCAGGTAAAGTCAAACCGACTGCAGTTATCGTTCGTACTGGACCGTTATTTACTATTACAATTATTCAGGTCGTAACTTTCTCACCGAGCGGAAATCTTCTCGCTCTGGGATCGAGAGATAATTATATTTACATCTATCAAGTGAACGAGGATGCCACGAAGTATAGCAGAGTTGGCCGTTGCTTGGTGAGTTTTAATATCACGTACTCATAAAATTACCGAATCGATTTATGAGCTTCATTGAATCAGCCTCCCTTTCTATCTTCAACTAATAGCCAAAGCGGATCCGAAGGTTCCGAGTAAGACTCTGCGTTCTGATAATTAGTAAAGTCTTAGTCCACTGCGTTTCGCACCGATTTGTATACGAGCTAGCTTTTCGCATCGGCTTTAGAGATGTCACAGGCGTGCACGTTGTAGGGACAATCGTCCGCACGATACACGCTTGAAAATTTATCGCCATCACCATT
The DNA here is from genome assembly GCA_030522665.1 of Ichneumoninae sp. A BG-2022a. NCBI lineage: Eukaryota > Metazoa > Arthropoda > Insecta > Hymenoptera > Ichneumonidae > Ichneumoninae sp. A BG-2022a. Next base: position 9,805 of record JAPYZC010011772.1, read on the forward strand.
CTGATTCCATTTTCTGTCACAGGGACATTCCAGCTTCATAACGCATCTAGACTGGTCGGTCGACGGGCAATACTTACGGAGTAACAGCGGAGACTACGAATTATTGTATTGTATGTATGACTCTTGAGTAATAATTTTTCACGTTTTTACTCTTGAGTAATAATTCTTGACGTTTTTACTCTTGTGTAATAATTATTGACGTTTTTACTCTTGTGTAATAATTCTTTAGGTTTTTACGTTATCGATTTATCGACGTGTGATAAAAAAAAAATGTTTGCAGGGAATCCCGGAGTCTGTCGACAAATCCCGCAATCCTCCGCCCTCCGGGACGTTGATTGGGCGACGCACACCTGTGTGCTGTCTTACGAGACCATCGGCATTTGGCCGGAAGGTGCGGACGGTTCCGATATAAATTATTGCGCCCGTAGCGGCGATGGAAAGTTGCTCGCAACCGGCGACGATTACGGCAAGGTCAAGCTATTCTCACATCCAGCTTGCCAGCCGAAGGTGCGTGTTTGTCCAAGGATAACGATCAATTTTATCCGATCGAGAGCCGAGAGAAAGCGAAGATGTCTGATTCTGGTCTCGTTTGATTTCAGTCATTGTGTCACGTATACGGAGGTCATTCGAGTCACGTGACGAATGTGACTTTCCTCCAGGACGACACACGTTTGGTATCCACAGGAGGAATGGATACCAGTGTTCTTCAATGGGTTGTCAACTAAACCTGTGGAGCGCGTACTACGATATTCGCACCACTGGCCTGATTGGTGACTATCCGGCGCGCACTAAGCTCGACTCGGCTCGATTAAACACTCTAATAAGGAAAACACCTATCGTGCTACGATACCGTCCAGAGAAAGTTTCAATTAAATTGTCAATTTTATTATCGTACTTCGGTATTGTTTGTGCAACTTTTATACAAGACGAAGATGATATTTCATGGTTTTTCGACGTTTACAAACAGAGTCTAAGATGTATTTATAGCAAATCGGTATTGTGACCTGATTGTGTTACATACATTGTAAATATTGTGGAACGTCGTGTATCGTGTGAGATCTTTAATTGATATCAGCATTAATTTTTTTTCCTTCTCTTCTGCAAGTCGTATTTGTTGTCATACACGAAAAACACTTTGCCAAACTCGCGTCGAGCCTTATTATTCTCATTCTATCGCCGTGTAAGATAACTATATAGTTTCGTAATATAGGTATATTTTATTTATGCCATGTCGACAATCTCGTGTATGGATATGTATAAGATTGAGAATGAAAGTTCAGTAATACTTTGTCGTATTTTACGTTGAATTGCGGAATAAATGTAAACCAAGAGGAAGCCACGAAAATTTTCTGTGGAGGATCGTCGTTCTCGCTACGATTTATCGGCATAAAAAAGGGTCATGTGTTATCTACGCCTGTGTGGAAATGTAGTCGTAATCAATGTCGCGTATCCATCGGATCTGTTGTACAGCGTCGGCGGTTAAGAGGCGCAGCAATTTGGCTCTTCGGACCCTCACAAATTCCAAACTAGTGGCCCTCAGCTCGTCACGATACTGCATAATCTCCTTTCGACGATAGGTGCGTTTGCTCGGATCGCGTTCGGTGAGAGTTCTTGGATTCACCTGATGAACCTCATTCTGACTAAAAGTAAAAACTCACTATAATTCTCAAGGCTGATAAACAAATTCTCACAGTATATTCGAGTTTCTTAACAATTTTTTAAGCACAGCCATCTCAACTTGGGACATGTGGAAAGCCATATTGTTTGCAGCCGATGTCATTCGGGGTGCGTTCTTGAATGCAAATTTGCTCGGCTATCAGTTTTTTTTATTTGTGACTGTCCACTGCTAGTGAGTTTTTTTAAATTGCCAACGATATGGTGCTTTCTTGAATGCGGATCTGCTCGGCTATGCGTTGTCCTATTTGTGACTGTCCACTGCGCTAGTGGGTTCTTTAAGTTGCCAACTGCACAACCAACGACTCATTCGATTCTTTCCGCCGGATATGATTCGTCCGTTTTGATAACAAAAGAACGCTTTCAGAGCAGGGTCGTGTCAAAACCAAACCCTGAAATTACGGCACTTTTACATATCTACCACTCATAACTCTACTATATTACAACTCTATCAAAAAGTAAAAAAAAACACTTTACTAGAATCAAAATAAAACTCGACCAAAATGGAAATTTGCAAATTTGCTCAGCTATCAGTTTTTTTATTTGCGACTGTCCACTGCGCTAGTGGGTTTTTTAAATTGCCAACGATACGGTGCTTTCTTGAATGCGGATCTGCTCAGCTATGAGTTAGCCTATTCGTGACTGTCCACTGCGCTAGTAGGTTTATTTTTAAATTGCCAACTGTACAACCAACGACTCATCCGATTCTTTCCGCCGGATATGATTCGTCCGTTTTGATAACAAAAGAACGCTTTCAGAGCAGAGTCGTGTCAAAACCAAACCCTGAAATGACTGCCCTTTTATATCTCCATTCACAACTCTACCATTCACAACTCTATCAAAATCTTTACCAAAAAGTAAAAAAAAACACTTTACTAGAATCAAAATAAAACTCGACCAAAATGGAAATTTGCAAATTTGCTCAGCTATCAGTTTTTTATTTGTGACTGTCTACTGCTAGTGGGTTTTTTAAATTGCCAACTGCACAACCAACGACTCATCCGATTCTTTCTGCCGGACATGATTCGTCCGTTTTGATAACAAAAGAACGCTTTCAGAGCAGAGTCGTGTCAAAACCAAACCCTGAAATGACTGCCCTTTTATATCTCTACCATTCAC